>JARFTM010000048.1:0-204512 GCA_030278935.1 Trichoderma polysporum | reverse complement strand
TTCAAAGTAATAAATTAAAAAAAAAAAAAAAAAAAAAAAAGCTTTTCTTCTCTCACTTGAATCCATATCAGTGCCCGATTTGATAGCATCGTAGGCCGCTCGGCATGCTCCAGTTTTTAATAATAACTCTCTTCTTGACATCACCGCCTTGGTGGTACGAGAGCATCTGCCGGATCAGGCCTTGATCTCCTCTTCGCTGGACGGACACGAGTTAAAAATTTAAAATTTCGGCCACGCTTTTCTTCGTCTGCCCGAGCCCACAGGCCTCGGTTGTTGACCCTCCACCCCAGCTCTGCAATTCCCCTTCTTATCTTTGATTCCTGCAACCTCGTTCGTATTAGGCCTGAGGGGCCGATCACCGAACATACTCGTACGTCAGTCTAATCAGCGATCCGCGGCGACATCATTGCCATTGCCTGGGCAAATCCCGGCCTTCACAAAAAACCAAACAACGAAGCCTCGACTTCATAAGAAGAAAGAGACAAAGGAAGAAGAGAACAAGGAAAAAAGAGAAATACCAACATACGAAGTGCCTGATCCTCTGACCTCATAACGGAGCATCGTTGCCTTTTAGTACTGCTACCTACTCTATTTGCTTCTCCCTCTTCCCCTCCCCCTGGTGCCTGGTCACAGCGCTCTACCAATTTTTTTTTTCGCCTCCACACTTGGCTCATGAGAAAAAGGCCCCGTCACGGTACTTAGACGTGCATGCAGCGCGGATCCAGGGTGAAGCGAAGCAGGCATTCCCAACTCGGCCTGCTGGAACCGGTAGAGCTCAGACAGCCGTCCCTCCACCTGAAATTGGCCCTCGATCCCCATATCTGCAGTTGGGCGTGGGCACGAGCTCCGGCACGAGTCGCCCGACAGTGTCGCAGACACGGAACAGGTGCGACTACTAACCGCAGTAGCAGTGCCGCTATTTTCAACTACAACCACACGCAAAGTGCTCCAGACAAGCGAGGGCCGGTGCAGGCGGGAGCCATTTTGACATTTCATTGACGTTCGGCATTGACGCTGCTGGCATTTGCATTGGCGATTTTTGTCGCCTGACACCCGACCGACGTCTGACGTCTGACGCCCGGTGGCCATCCGTGCCCGTACCTGATACTCAACTCATCATCAGCCCAGCTGCTGCCAAATATCCGCGCCCATGTCGACGTCGTCGGCGAGCTCATTTTCAGGCAGGGCGCCAGTCAAGACCAGGTGAGCAACAAATTCCAAGGACCAAAGAAGCGAACCGGGCCCCTGGCTCGCTAGTCGGGGAGAGCCCAGAAGCCGTTGTCTGTGCTTCTTCGCTAGCCCGCCTTTTCAGCCTTCATTCAGCCTCCCAGCCTGTTGCTAGCATTGCATATTCGTACATACCCGTTGCTGCCCTCTGCACACAACGCAACGCACACGCCCGCCCAGACACTTTGCCATTGCTTCTTTATTGCTTGGCTGTCTTGTTGGCAGTGCGAGCCGGTCTTCTGGGAGAGTTAGTGCCGTCAGAAACAGGCCACTAATCACACTGCGGAGTGCACAGCGCGCCGTCTGCCACTTCACCACTGCACACACTTACTGCTTTCATCTCACCTTTCCCCTGACCCCTACCTCCACGGTGAATCGCGGCTCGACCTTGTGCAAGGTTGCCCCGTCCATGATTGTGGCCCCGGTTTCACCTTGCCGCTCACAAGACCGTCTTCGTTGCGATTTCCTACTGCTACAGAGTCACTCTTCTGTTTGGCGTTACTAGCCGTTAGGATTATTTGGGGTTTTTTCTTTTCTTTTTTGCTGATGCCAGTCTCCGACACGACCAACAGATCTTCACGTCCTTCGATACCGAGCCCGCTGTCGACGCCGAGCTTCACAGCTTCCTCGCTGGCGAGCCCGAGTTCTCCTTGGCCGAGTGCCGCCACGAGTCAGAAACGCCCGCCGCCCATCGACACGCGATCTCGTGGTAATACGACCCCGTCTTCTGCTGGACACACTACCTTCTTTTCAGACTCGTCCAACCCCTCCAGCCCGGAAGAGGAGAGCCCAAGGTGCGTTTCGGCGACATGACGATTTCCTTGTCTCGTGTCAACCCTTTGTCTATTCCATACCCATCCATCTATCTAGAAATACAAGAGAAGAAGAAAAAGAGCATCTCCTGCGATCAATGGGCATTGACACGTTCCTAATACGCGCCGCATTAATAGGCCAGATCCCTTCGTCGCCCCGAATGATACTCGAAGCGCCCACCAACCTGTGAACCCGAAGCCTGCTGAAGGCTCGTTGAACAAGGCCCCGGCTTCACCAATGGCTAGCCCGACGACGTACACCGCAGCTAGCGGTCCTGCGACGGGCTTGCCTCGCAATTCCTCCATCGACAGTGCCATCTCCGCCATCTCATCAAGTGCATACGCAAATAATCCTACTAATAATCAGGCAAAGTCGGAAGAAATTGCAAAGCTGATACAGACAGCCGGAAGCCCCGAGGCCGTGATTCAGTATCTTCTTAAAGAGAAACAGTCACAGGCGCAGCAAAACAGCCAGCTATGGCGCTTGGTGGACAAACAGAGGGCCATGATCTTGGGGCTGAACAAAGATCTAGAGGCTGCTCTTAAAGATAAAGAAAAATACCGGAAAAAGCTAAAAGAACTAATGGCAAGCCCCTTAGCATTAAAGCCAGCAAGTGGCCAGGATGACGAAAAACACCAAGGCGCGCATAACGATGTACTGCTGCTGCGCCAAGAAGTTGAATCACCGAGAGAGCCCGTGGCGCCATTCCCCAACTCTCCCAGGCTGGACGCAGAGACCCAAATGGACTCGCCAGTCGACATGACTATGGCTCCCTATCCAATTACCCCTCCGGCTGACCGATCACACGCACCTCCGTCGGCTGTGGCCGAGCTTTTGAATCCATCAGAAGATATGCCCAAACCTCAAGAATACGCCTTGGACCATTATGATCATGAAGCAGAAGAGGAGGCCGCAGAGAAGGTACGGAGACAGAAGAACAACGACCAGTTGCCTTTCAATGTTTCTTTACCACCGTCACGCAGCCTGCCTAGTCATCCGCCCAATAAGCCGCCGCCAAAACCTCCCGTCGCCAACTCCCTTCCAACTGTGACCGTGATGGGACCCACACCACAACCTGACGAAGGCATTGGCAAATTCCCTTCACCTCCTCGGAAGCCTCCCCCTGCACCTCTGCAGCTTAGGCAAGAGATTCGACGGCAGCTAGATTCTCCTACCATTGAGGAAGATACCGATTCCGAGTACGACGACATTTTGGAGGTGGATGAAATTATTACTGAGAAGCGAGGCCGGCGACGGACGCGCGAAGAAGACGATCGCCAGCGCGAAGCCATTGCTATCACAGAAATAGACACACGGGGCGTCTCCACAAAGGGCGATTCTGGAATGGGAGAATCGCCCATATCTCCGAAATCGAATCCTTCAGCTGTGCCCTATAATTTGCAGCCTGGGATGCCAACCTCATCACTGGATGCGGTCCTAAACGGGGTCAAACCGGGAGAACTGACTGCCCCTATCCTCAGCCCTGGTTTACCTGCTAGCCCTAGGCCATTCGGCAACCCCAAAATGTCTCTTGGAAACCCTCCAATGTCGCCAAGGGGAGGGCCTTTATCACCGCGGCCTCCGCGACAGCCGATCCCTATGCCACCGGGTACGCCCTTGGTAGTACCGCCCACTGCGTCTCTGAGCGATGGAAACCCGCTGAGGAGGGCGATGGAGGCGGATGACTCTGCAAATTCAAAAGGCATGGCAAGTCCAGTGGAACGGACAGCCATTTTCAGGGGTTTAGTTACTGACGAATATCCCGATCTGTTACTGTCGCCAAATGCGCTACCTTCTGTTGATGTGAGAGTTGCATCGTCACGCATGAAACCATCCAGAGCAAGTCTCTTGTCGTTGACTCAGCTTGAGGAAGATCCGGTATTCACACTAGCCATCCTTTCACGGGTTGATGGAAGTGAGCTTTGGCGGGTGGAGAAGGACTCTGTATCTTTGGCAAAGCTGGACCAACGGCTGAAGCAATGTGCTGCTTTTACAGCCAGGACCCCAGACAGGTCTTTGTTTACTGGACATGCGCCCGCCAAAATTGATGCTCGGCGAATTGTGTTGGATCAATACATGGACGAGCTTTTAAATACCCCCCTTGACACTGCTACGGCTGTAGAGCTATGCAAATATCTCTCAACTCATACCCTTCCGCCTAATGCTGATGAGACTGGACAAACGTTCAAGCCCAAGGACGACAATTCATCGATTAGATCAGATGGACGACCCACCCGCAATGGCTATCTTACGAAGAAAGGCAAAAATTTTGGCGGCTGGAAATCGCGGTTCTTCATTCTCAACGGACCTCACTTGAAATACTATGAGACTCCTGGCGGTGCTCATCTCGGCACTATCAAGCTTCAGAACGCTCAGATTGGCAAGCAATCTCAGAATAATGACGCCAACGCTCCGGCAAATCAAAATAATGATGAGGAGCTGGATAGTCAATATCGCCACGCTTTCTTGATACTCGAGCCTAAGAAGAAAGACTCTAGCCACCATGTCAAGCATGTCCTGTGTGCGGAGAACGACCGAGAAAGAGATATATGGGTGGAGAATTTACTTCAGTGGATCGACTACCGAGATCCCGAGGAGGATCAGCCTCCCACCAGGCCAACTATCCATGATCGTCAGATATCCGGAGATCAGCTCAACAGTGCCAATAAATCCAAAAAGGGGGGCAAAACGGCGCACCAGACCTCGGGCTCGGACACGCTGATTGGAGTGAGATATGACACTACTCACGCTGGAGATGCTCCCCAGCAAGGCGCTCCCGGAAGCCGACCAAAGACATCCGGGAGCCAGGGCGACCATCATGCCAGCTTAGACTCTCACTCAAAACTCATTTCCGGGCCAAAGGATCCTCAGGTGATTTCGGATGCTTCCATGTGGGGTAGCAGAATCGGCTTGTCAGCGCCGCCTCCGGCGCCCGCTCCGTCGCACGACGAGAAGAAGCAGAGAAAGCGGAGTTTCTTTGGATTCGGCCCCAAGTCGCGCACCTCGTCGGATGGGCAGGAGTCCTTGTTTGGAGGCAGCGAAGGTGGCTCTGGGGCTACTCCACCACAGAACGGCTACCATGGCCCGGTGCGCCAAGTATTTGGCGCGCCTTTGGCAGAGGCCGTTCGTTTTAACCCTCCCACAGACGTCGATGTTCCTCTCCCTTCCGTTGTTTATCGCTGCATTCAGTATCTGGAATCTCAAAACGCAATTTTCGAAGAGGGCATCTTCCGACTTAGTGGTTCGAATGTCGTCATCAAACAGCTTCGAGAACGGTTCAACGTCGAAGGCGACATCAATCTGGTTACCGACGAACATTTTTACGATATCCACGCCGTGGCGTCTCTGTTGAAGCTATATCTGCGAGAGCTTCCTACTAGCATACTCACTAGAGATCTCCATTTAGAATTCATGTCAATTACGACTGAGATTACCGACAAGGACGAAAAGATGGCGGCTCTCAATGAGCTGTCACTACGGCTGCCGCAAGCCAACGCAACGCTGCTGAAATATCTTATTGCATTCTTGATTAGAATCATAAATAACTCGGATATAAACAAGATGACGGTGCGAAACGTGGGCATTGTCTTCTCGCCGACGCTCAACATTCCTGCGCCAGTCTTTGCCATGTTTCTTCAAAACTACGAGGCCATTTTTGGAGTCGACCCCGAGGAGTATGAGCTGCCTTCTCCTACTTCTGAATCTGGAAGCCATAGTCGTTCAGACTCCACAGCGCGCTTCGACCCACCGCCGGGCCGTCCGTCAACCTCTGGAAGTGGCTCTCCTCGCCACCAGGGATGGCCAGAGCCCATCCGAGACCCGGTCAGATCAACACCAACGCCTCCTCTATTGATGAACCTGAGCGGAGCACGCGGGTCACCCACTCCATCTGGAACGTCTCGCCATAGTTATGAGCCTTCCTACATGCTTCACCAAAGTCCCAGAGCAGTATCCCAACCACTACACGATACTGGTAGCGGCGCAGACGGCCATATCTCACAACCGCCGCACAGAGCTAGCCCAGCATACGAACGATCCCTTCTCCCCGCAACTGCAGAAGACCAGAACGGAAATCTTGCGGCGTACGACCAGGGGAGCATGGCTAGGCGTCGAGAGAGTACCATTATGATGGGCGGCACATCAGGCTTGCAACATCAACAAGGATCTAAGAGTCGCTTGCGAGAAGAAGCGCATTTCTAAAACGTAATACTATTTACCGATTAAAGTTTTTAAAGAGGATAAACTTTTGGGGATTGCTATTATTATTATTCTTATTATTTTTTCCGCGCGTGCAGGACATACCCTTTCGTTCAATCATAGCGATGATACCATGTCTATTTTGTTTCAACTTCAATTACATTCTCTCTATTGGGTGGTGTCACAAACATATACTGCGGCAGATAATTAAAATCGGGAATGGCAAGCATTTGCTAGAACTGTTTCTGTTCTTCATTTTCTTCTTCTTCTTTTTACTACGCGAAGCTTTTTGGCTCTTCTCTTTAGAAATACAACGAAAACTTTTTAACGGTTGGATCGACATGCGAGTGATTTTTTTTTTCAAGTCTATTCTTTGCCTTTTGTTTTTTCCAGGGCAATATGTTGACTGACCTGACCTGTGTACATATACGTATGCTGTAATCTAATGTTATGGATAATTGTTGTTAGGATTTACGCATAACTTGAGGCTGTTTGCGTTTTATTTTCGACTGGGAAGATAACCCAAGTCGTGGAGTTATGCTCATCTTTTTTTTTTTTTTTGGGTGGTGGAACGGCGGTGAGACACATTACTCATTTGCTATCTTTTTTCTCATAGGAGAGAAGGCCAGGTTCGGCCGTTGCCTGTTGACTACTACATCGCGAGTTGAGTTAAGGGTACCTAATAAACGAATGGTTACTACTATAGCTGCTTACCTATCTAAGTGCTATTTTCTTCCTATTGCCTACTATGCAGTGACTGTCTTACTCATAAAGCAAAGCCCCTACTTGGAATTGGCAGACAAATAAAAGGCATATGAGCAAGATGCAGTTATTAATAGCATCATCCATCGCCTGGATTTAGACGTAGGTACCCCATACTTTTCTTTTTTCTTTGTAGGGGGACATCTTACATGCATGTACTCCGTATCCGTACTCCGTACGAAGCAACTAACCCCGTGCGTGCCTGCGGGAGGGGAGGTAAAAATTCCCGCGACAAACAAAAACAAGAATGATTTGCAAGGGGGGGTGAGGACCGGCGGTAATCGGCCGAAAGATGTCTAGAATCCGGAAAGCTTAGGCGCCGGCAGTGTCGGAGCTTTTTTTGGGGGGATTGAGAAAAGACGGAGGAATGGCCATCGATCGAGGCCCAAAGTCCGTGCGGGACCTGAACAGGGAAGCAGGTCGCGAGCACTAGTTTGTTTACATCGACTGATCATATGAAGTCACAGTCCGCGGAATTAACACTTGTCCATTGTCACGGCTCCTTTTTTTAAGGGTCTTAGTTGGGTTTGATAGAGGGATTACTTGGGGCTTGGCCGGCGTGTGACTTGACCGATGATCTCAACCTGACTGACTGTCTAGGAACAGGTAGTAGTAATAGTAGTAGCAATTAGTGTTAGTTAGGTGGTTTTAGTTGAGCTGTTTTGCCTATAGTAGGTAGTTGGACCTGGTTTCTTGTTTTTCTTGTTTTCTTCTTGCTCCTGAGTTCCCGTTCTGCCTGCAGAGCTGCCTTGCATAGTTACTCCGTACAGGTAGCTGAACCACTTTATTTTTTTCTGCGCTTGATCCTTTTTTTTTTCTTGGCAAAGACAGTCTCCTTTAAACCCCCATCCAGTTGATTGATTGATTGCCAGCTGAGATAATAAAAAAATAACTCCATTTCTTTGCTCCTTTTTATTTTCCTTTTTTTCCTCGAGGGTCTGAGTGAGACCTTTTGACTCTCTCCAAGAGTCGCTTACATAAGGATATTTGCAACCGGAGATAGGAAGAAAAAGTCGGCGAGTCGGTGGCAGGACATCGGCCTCTCGGAGACAAAATCGCCGTTCGCCTTCTCCATCGTTTCGCCCTCGAAGCAACCTTGGGTACTATCAGACGGTTATCCGATCTCTTGGCCCTTTTTAACCCTTCTGAGTCCCGTCAGTCCCTCTTTCTTATATGGACCTCGATCCACGGCTGCGACCCGGTGGCGATGGAGAGTTTGGCTCCTCCAATGCGACCAGGGTCGTGAGCAATTCGACTCCGTCTCCCGCAGACCAGCTTCAGTCGGGAGCGTCTCTGCACCGCGGTCGAGATAACGCCGATACGCCGTCGTCGTCGACTGTTGGCAGCACGCCGGGGCAGTATCACCACTTCGACTACGCGGGCGATGCCGGAGCTGGAGGCGGAGGCGGAGGCGCTGCGGCGGCGGGGAGCGTCGGCGGCGGCGAGGGAGACGGTGCCGGCGATTCGAAGAAGTCGAGGGCCTGCGAGGCCTGTCGAGGACTCAAAGTGCGGTGCGAGCCCGATCCCGTCGAGGGCGAGCCGTGCAAGCGGTGCAGGAAGGCCGGCCGGAATTGCGTCGTCACGGCGCCCACTAGGAAACGACAGAAGAAGACGGACAGCCGCGTGTCGGAGCTGGAGAAGAAGATCGATGCCTTGACGGCCAGCTTGCACGCCAGAGCGGGCGTACCTGCCTTGCCCGCCGTTGGACAGCATCAGCACCAGCCGCAGCATCAGGCCGATTCCCCCAGCAGCGGATATCCCTCAGGCTGGGGCAATGCAGCAGCAGGAGGAGCAGGAGGAGCAGGAGGAAGAGGGCCTGCAGCAATGAGGTCGTGGGGGAACATGGAAGCATCACCGCTAATGCAATCGGCGTCGACACCTCCGACCCGGACACCGCAGGACGACACATCAACGTTCCAGCCGCCGATCGTCATGGCTGGGCAGAAGAGAAAGGCGACGGATCGAGATGGCGTTGGCGAGGACCCCAAGGCGTCTATGACGCCATCGGTAAGCTGGTCGGGCTTCTCCAGGCCTACCGAGGGTGATATCGTCGACCGGGGTCTCATTACGATGGAGAATGCCGCCGGGCTGTTCAACAAGTACAGGGAACACATGGTGCGACATCTACCAGCTGTTGTGTTCCCCCATAGTGCAACAGTGATGGAGCTGCGCAAGACGAAGCCGACGCTATTCCTGGCCATCATGGCAGCCGCGACGGGTGAGAATCACTCGCTTCAGCGGGTGCTGCAAAAGGAGCTGATGCAGCTCTTTGCCGAAAAGGTCATTGTTACGGGAGAGAAGAACCTGGAGCTGGTGCAGGCGATTCAAGTGGCTGTCATCTGGTATTGGCCGCCAGAGCATTTCGAGGAGCTGAAATTCTACCAGCTCATCCATATTGCCGCTGTCATGGCTATTGATATCGGCTTGGGCAGGAAAAGCAGTTCAAAACGTGGACCGCCACCTTTTCGCCGCAATCCGCCTCCTGATTCGTCCAGCATCGAGTGTCGTCGAGCATGGCTGACCTGCTTCTTCCTGGCCCTTAACACGTCCATGTCGCTGCACCGGCCGAACCTGATCCGCTGGACGCCCTTTATGACTGAGAGCTTAGAGATACTTGAGTCGTCACCCGATGCCGCACCGACGGACAAGTATTTCTCTCACTTGGTGTGGACTCATCGCCTGGCTGAGGAGGTTGGGTTACAGTTTTCTCTGGACGATCCTTCGACATTGGTCAATATTACAGATGCGAGGACGCAGTATGCGTTGAGAGCTTTGGAACGAGATCTCGACAAGTACATTGCGTCGATTGCCAAAAATATGATGCAGCGTGAGTTTTCTCTTTCAATCAACACCCTTTTCGGACTACATCCCCTATGATCCCTCTCTGATTCATAATGTCCTCTGTACTGACACCTATTAGCCACTCTTCGTCTTAATTTTAATGTAGTTAATCTCTACATGCACGAAATGGCTCTTCACTCAGAGACCATGTCTGACCAGTGGCGGCCGCCTTTCAACACAGAAGCCCTTAAGGATGGCATTGTTAACTCCGAACCCCTTTCCGCTGCGCACATCAATGCGCTTTCAGCGTGCCTGACAGCCATTGATGGTATTCTCAACACTTTTCTGTCCATGGAAGTTCTCAGCATCCGCTGCCTACCAGTCTTCAATTTTATGCGAGTTGCGTATGCCGTCGTCATCCTAATCAAGATGTATTTTTCTGCTTCAAGTCCTGGTTCGGAAATGGGTAAGGTCATACATAAAGACAACATGCGTGTTGAGTACTATTTGGAGGCTTTGCTCGACAAGTTTCGGGCCACGGCAGCTGATAATAAGTGTCGCCCTGCGGCTAAGTTCCTAGTCGTGCTGGCTATGCTCCGCAGCTGGTTCTTCAAACAAGGCAAGGGAGAGGGCACAGCAACGTCTTCTGATGATGGTGGTGCTACTGCTGCTACTGCTACTGCTACTGCATCGCCGCGACAGAGGCAGTATACAGCTCAGGGGACGCAGCAGCAGCAACAGTTACAACAGCAGCTACAGCTACAGCAACAGCAACAACAGTTACAACAGCAGCAACAGCAGCAACAGCAACAGCAGCATCAGCATCCGCATCAGCACCAACAACAACAACCATCCGCCAACACTCCTCTCCAGCTCCTCTCTGAAGTTGCGACTACAGGAAGAGACGCTAGCAGCGCCTCCCACATCTTTGCTGGCCTCAGCGGCACCGGCCGGCAGGTCCCTCAACCATTCTTCCACGACTCCGTCTCCTCAACCGGTACTCCTCCCGCAGCCGCATCGAATTCCTCCTCCATGCCACAAATGCCAGGCCCTTCTCCCGCATCCACAGATCTCGACTCCGCCATGGCGCCTGCTTTCCCCCCTTGGATGTCCATCACGCAGCCCATGGTGTCTAACGAGCTGGATATGGGCTCCATGCCGACGAATTTCGACATTGAGGGGCTGAATCTTGCTGCGGCGGATCTCCAAGACGTGTATGAGAGTGGCGCTAAGATTGTCATGAACGAACCTTGGTTCACGGATGCATTCCAGGGGCTGCCCGACCCCAATCTTTTCCCCTTTTGATTTCTGGCGGAGAATTTTTTTTATTTTTAAAGAGGATAACGAGGGCGGAAACGGGATACTAATGTATACACTTGTGTGAACTGGCTGGATAGGATGGCCTTTTTCAATGGAGTTATTTTTGGGTTGGTTTCGATTTATGCCCTGATGGCTTTACTTTTATAAAAGATACTGTTTAGGCTGGCTGGCTGGCTACTTTACCACGGAAAGGGAAGCGATGTGTTTTTTATGATCGAATACCCATCTATCTTTACCCGAACTACTACGCCGACGAAGATTTGTTGGAATGGAAACTGTCCTTTTTTATATAAAAAAATAAATAATAACTCATTCAGTTAAGAGCAGGATTGGAAACCTAGTGGTGTTTGCTATGCGGGTTTCATAACTGTTAAGTTGTACAGAATAAAAATAAAAACAAAAAACAAAAACAAGCCTTGCTCTTTGTTGAAATAGTATTCTTTCCATTTGGGACTTTCTTGTTCCAACAGCATTTGATATGCTTAATGCATGTATATATGGATGACTACTAATCTAGTGAATTTTATTGTTCTAAAGTGAATGACTTAATGGAAGATGTTTGGGCACGATGAATTGTTGAGAGATGGACGCATCTTATGTTTATCATATGTTTTAGAATTTTGTTTCATTTAAATTTCGGTTCCCTAGATAAAGTAATCTTCTCAGTTTGAAAAATGACCTGGCCAATAACCTCTCGCAAACACACAGAGTTGGCCAATTCCCAACGCTTGACCAGCAACGCCGACGCCAGCATATCGTCGTTTCGATGATGCCTAACCACCTCTTGTCCAGCACCTCGTAATTCATTCTTTGACCCATCTGTCTCCGCCTAGATGCTTCCACGAAATCTGATAATTATACATGAATGAAAACCAAGTCCCAGGCCACAATTGTGTACCTTTGTCTCCCGTCCAGTCATAGATAGTTAATCATATGTTAAAAATCCACACATCCACCTATGGTTTCATATAAACCCCAAACAAATTAACATTCTGCACCTTGTCCATTGGCTTTTTTTGTTCCTGCACCGTATGATGTGCTCATTTTATGTTTTTTTTTTTGGTGATTCCGTCCGATCCAGTTTAAAGCCAACTGCAGCAGTGCATAGAGTGTACAGCCGCCCAATAATATCAGCGGCGTGAGTAGTCTCAAATCGTACAAAAAAAAAAATAGCATCATGCGCCAACAAAGCAACAGAACTTTGAAACGAAATAATAACTAATGTCGCTAAACAGAAAAAATTGACAGATGCGAGAATATGTGGCGGCAAATGAAGTAAAACGCAATGCCCTCGTATACCATCAAGACGTTTAGGTTGACTCTTGGGTCGACCAAATCCGTTCCCGGTAGTAAAAATTGAATGCTAATAATGAATAAAGAGCAAGAATAGAAAAGATGAAGAAAGAGTCACCCTCCCCCAAGTGAGCGAAGCAGTAATTCAACAGCCTCTCACTTCAACAGCCTCAGGTAGTAGTAGTAGTAGTAGTTGTTGTTGTTGTTGCTGTGATTATGGTTGTGACTGTGGTTGTGGTTGTGGTAGTGTATTGAACCAGCGGTAGAAATGCCAATCAATATATGGCAGGCTCAATCCATGTAAAAGTCGCCCTTGAGGATTCTCTCCTGGAAAGCATCGGGCTTGGGGCGTTCCGGTTGCTTAGGCTTGACAGCGGACGCTTGTGCGGGAGGCTGCGGCATGTCGGAGATGGACTTTGAGCGGTCATGGTTGGGCGCAGCCCTCGGAGGAGAATGGGAGCCGGTGCCCTGGAAAGAAAAGGAAGGGCGTGCCCCGGTGACTGAGCTCTCGGCGCGAGATCTAAGCTGCTCGGACCAATTGAAGCCAAACTGGTCTGTTCGAGAAGGGGGATTGTCAGAAGAGACTCTTGGATGCTGGATGTTGCTTGCCTGTGGATGAGAAGATGGAGGCATATGAAGGCTAGATCGACGTCCAGCGGCAGGCCAAGCAGCAGATATGGAAACCTGGCGCTGGTGCGGATGGGACTGGGACAGCGGCGGGAGCCACTGGTCCCCATGACCACCTCCATGATTGCGTCCGAGTGATGACGGGGGAGGGGACTTTGGGGATTTACCATTTCCGGGACTGCTTCCGTTGCGGAAGCCTCTCATGGCAGCATTGCCTCCAAAGCTCATGTGTCGGGCGAAAGGCGTGGTTGGGGCTGTCCTAGGGCCACCAAGCATGGCATCCTCATCCTCAATGGCGTTTTCATTGATCGAGTCCGAGTTGGTGGAGATGCTGCCGCGTCGCATGAAGGAGGCAGTATCTGAGGGCGAGGTACCAGAGAGTCCAATGGTGGTGATTGATAAACGACGTCTTTGAGAATCGCCATTGCCGCCCGGAAATGGAGGACCAGATGATGCGGTCGGAGGGCCTCGTTGGAACAGGTTGGACAAGGCAGCCTGGGTGATTGAGCTGCGGCGGTGGCCGGTGCCGGAGCCGTTTGGAGACGTATCAGACATGGCTTTGGCTGGAGGGGTGGAAAGTAAATAGAAGCTCTGTGAGGCGAGAAATATGAACAGAGAAGGTATGAAAGAAGTAACACGAAGAGAAGATGGAGAAAAGGAAACAGATGCGACAGGCGGTTTGGTGGTTATGGGTGGCCTAGGATGGTGGACTTGGGAGTCGTTTGTGCGTCGCTTAGGTCGTTTCTCCAGGATGGGCGGCTAGAAAACGAAGATTCGAGTAGATGCAAGAATTGATCTTGCGAATGACGTGCGACAAAGGAAAAGGAGGAGAGTATCGTTGTTTACAAGAAGATTGCGTGAATGATACTTGCAAGAGAGAAAGAAAGAAAGAAGAGAGATAGAAGAGAGTAGAAGAGGCGAAAAGAGGGGAGCGGTGGATGGTGGCACGTGGGATGATGATTATATAGAGAGATTGCTTTGCAAGCAAGAGACGGAACGGTATGATCGGCAGAGAGCGCGAGAGAGTATACAGTAGCGTGCCGTTAACAGTTCGGTTACTAGTATGCAGAACCAGGTAAAGAGAGGTGGCTTTTTTTCCCTTGTCTGCGGTGGGAAAAGGCGAGAGAGAGCGAGAGTTTGATGATAGTGCAGTGATAGTGCGAGAGTGAGGTTGGGGGCATGTAGGAAAAGGGAAGGAGAGGAAGAACGGAGCAGGAGTAGCGCGATCAGGATCTGGATATTAATGGACAGCGAGGCCGTGGCGCGGATGGTGAAGGTGGTGAGAAGTGGTGTGAGGTGTGAGATGGCGTGCAGTTCGTGGAGTTGCGTAATGCTGGTGAGGCGTGTGTGGAGTGACGATGGTGCCAGAAGCAGATGGTGATGATGATTCACGGCACTGCAGCTTGTAGGGAGGACGAGGAGGGGCAACAAGGGATGCATGTACTAGCAAGGTACCGGATGGTCAGTGCTTGGGTATCTTGGTAGTACTCTGCGGCCGTGGGTACTTGGATGCCATTGTCAGTGGAGGTATCATTATTCAAATGGCCGTTATCGGTGCTAACAATAATAGCCCAATTTAGCGTGTAATACTGTTAGCAGCCCGTGGCTCTGCACTAGTAGAAGCTACTCCCATCCGGCTCTGTCAGCAGGTACCCCGGTGAGGGGTTGCCTTGGTAGGGGGCTGACATGTGTTTTGGCGATACCGAGCGAGACTGCGGCTCCCCGAGAACGGAGATCAGCTCAGCAGTGGCCACCGGCCGGAAGCAGCGCCGAGGAACCAACCCTGGCTCAGACACATGATGATGGAAGAGAAAGAGGAGAGAGGGGAGGGCGAGAATGGCCGAGAAGATAGAGAGAATTCTCCGAGGCATGGCCAAGCACATACGAAGTAGGTAAGCAGATTGATGCAGATTGATTAATCTGTGTACGGGCGGTACTAGCACAAGCAAGCATGTGTATACGGAGCACAGGCACCTGGATGAGGCAAGGCCACGGAGTAATCCTGCGTCTGATGCTACGTCGAGGTGAGGCGGGAGACGGTTCCATGTCGCCGCAGCATTACGGAGCACGGAGCACTCCGTCGCGACGACATGAGACTCTCACACTCTGTATATTACTTGTAGCAGTACTCCGTACGGGGTACGGATTGCATATTTGTAGTAGTAGTAGCGAAACGAGCGTCTTCGTCTGGCGCTGCTGGCGCTATTGGCAAAAATGCACAAGCAAGGGGAGGGCTGCCATGTTTGTGCTGGGCGACAGCATCGCAAGAGGGCCAGTAATGCAATGATGAATGGATTAGGAAAAGAGTCCACAGACGGATCCCTCCGCTCTCTCTCTCGCTTACTATCTCACCTACCCCTTGCTTGGATACATGTTAGCAGCATAATAAAGAACACCGTTGGAAAACAGGGAGGCTCCAAGACATTCTTGTCTCGGGTGCTTTGGTTTATACCCGCAATGTGAGGTGATCCGTTGGGTCCGGGGTTCTCAACCAACCACGAGCGCAGCCAAGAGATGTAGTGCGAGTGCCCGAGAGATGCAAAGAGCTCTAGCTGCCGTCGTCAATGGCAGCGTTATCCGATAGCTCACTACCGGGCACACGCACACAGTCTCAACATTGGAAGACAAAATCAAAGATGAGAAATTTCCAGGCTTTCATCTCGTCCAACCATCGTCTAGCGATTAGCCTGCCTTGTGACGTCGAGTCGCCTTGTGCCCATCAGTCAAACCAATCCGTCCAAGCCGTCATTGATTCAACCAACTATTCCTTCTGCGATCGGTGGGGTCTGCGGGGACAAGCGGCTTCGATCTGACGGCGTGGGTCTTGAGAGATGGCTTGTCTTGGGACCCCTAGAAGTTGCCCTTTCCTTTGCTGCGTGGTGTCAATCTCTCTTTGATTCTTGGCTTTGAATAGATCTGACGAAGGCTGCCTTGTTTCGAGTTTTGTGTTTACTTAATCCTGCCACTCACTTCAGACTTGGTAACCTTGCAACCTTGCAGAATCTTGCAACGTTCCTTGCCAGCCCCCTCTCTTTGGCGTGGAAGTGATGGATGGTATCAAGGTGGCGAGGTACTGTAAGTAGCGATGATCCCTAAGCTTCTTCGCTTGCCCGGTGCGGAGTACTCGGTACACCCATTACCACCGCCCACTCGCTGCGAGCAGCATTCATTCATGATGCTGCTGTCATATCGCCGACATCCCCTGTGCAACCTCTACCTCACTCCATCACGTCTCTTTACTACTACTTCTTCTCCCCGTCCCCTTGCTTCGAGACTCTCGAGTCGGCGCGCCCGCGCCCGCAGCATGAGGGTGGCAGCACATAGACGAAACGGTTATATGTACAAGCAAAGTACTGCTAGCACAGGTCTCATCTAGCGCAGGTGGTGTGGGCTGGTTCGTGTCCCTGCTGTTGGCCGCCCTGGATAGGCTAAAGTTCATGTGCATCGTCTAGAGCTGCAGGAATGTGCTGAAGTCTTGTCTTGTCCTCCCAGCGCTTACCCAGAAGAGGGACAGGCGGGGGGCCCTACACGTGCAAAGCAAAGGTGAGGTCGAACCTAAAACACAACGGCCGGTAGTAGTTCAGCCCAGCTGCTGGTCTAGCGCCAGCACGCCGTATTCTGTGTGTACCGAAGATGCATTGGCTTTTGGAGTTGGACGAATCCAAGGCGGGCAGCGCAAGCATGATGAGGTATGTGTGCCCAACTCAACGCGCCCAGCGAAGCCGCCGTCATGCATGCTTTGCCCGTCTTCACCGACTGATACCTTTGTGTGTGTGTGTGTGTGTGCGTGTGCACGGAGTTGTTGTAACTTGTTCTGGACTGAGGATGGGATGGCAACCCACAAAGAAGTTGATAGAAGATTCTCACCAAGACGTGGCATCTGCGCTGCGTCTCCATTTTGCAAGGCAGAACTAGTAGCTGCAGGGTATTATTACCTTTTCGCTGCTGGATCGTTACTGGCCTGCCACTTATCAATCGTCGCCTGCTGGCCCATTACCGAATCAATTCCAGTAATAATATCAATCAAACCGCAGCTCCCTGCTTTCCAGCGCGTTGGGACCCTTTCGGGGGCCATAGATTCTGCCCAATCACCATTCGCAGACGTCCGAGCTTTCCTTCCCTTGGCTCCTCCTCCCCTTTCGCTTGCTCGCACTTGCAATCCCAGTTCCAAAATCCAGAGCGAACAGCGTCGGCCAGCCGCCAATCACAGACCGTCTGGGGCGAAAGCTCTGAGCTAAAATCTGCCGGCCACGGGCCGCTGCCAATCAGCAAGGCCGGCGGTGCAGCAGCAGCAGCAGCAGCGGCAGGAGCCACTCAAAATGCCACCCAGCATTTTGCGGGGTAACGCCTTTGACAGGGAAGGCACACGCCCCGCTCAAACGCTTGGCGCACCCCTCCCCTCTTTCTCTCTTGCTCTTGCTCTCCTTGCTCTTTCTCTCTCTGCTGCCTCGGCGCAATAGCCTAATAATAAGACTGTACGGAGTAATACCCGCGACTACTAGCCTGTGCTGCTAATGTAGTCCTAACCACTAGCACCAAACAGTACCTACCTAGTACCGTATAAAAGACAACGATCGCGGTGCAGTTACGCCGTATCAACTCCGAGCTTGCTGCAGCTGGCTGTACTACCAAGTATCGTGCCCGTGCTAATGTAATGCATGCCCCCCACTGTAGCACCGCTAATCTCTCTTAAGGAAGTTCCAGCGCAGTAGTGCTGCTGCTAACTTTATCCACTACTAATCTAAGCGCTGCTACTATTGCCAACTCAACAAGAAACAAGTACAGTAGGAAATAGAGGACAGAATCCTCTTCTGTGTGCAAGGCAACTTATGATGCAAACGAACCGCAGCCTGGCTATTGGACGAACAATCATACATGTGCCATGAATGTGCAATGCAATGCAACGCAACGCATGATGCGGCACTGCTGCATCCGGCAGTGGTTTCGAATCTCGTCTGATCCTTTGGAGCGGTACTTCAAACGGACATTCGGAGTCTAGAACTGATGCTCCGGCATCACCAGATGGTCCCAGCGCTTCTGCAAGATGAAGCAGTTGGGGGTTTGATCTTGAAAAGCAATGCGTTTCATCACTACTTACTTCATACTATAGGCACTCAAACAGCAACATTTCGGCACTCGAGTCTCTACTAGCTACTTGGCAGTCTTCTTGGGGAACGTGCGCAACACAGTATGAGATATCCCGTCTCTTTGCCTCCCCCTCCCCGCGCGCACATCACGCAGGTAGAGTTTGTCGATCAAACAGTAAGTCATTCAATACCCGGTAACTCCATATAGTGCCAGAAACTTGGTTTTGCTTAGCACGGTTTGCACAATCAGCACATAATAGGACGATTCCCCTTTCATAAGTCTTCTCTATTCTTCAGGCATGTGATGGACGACTAACATAATATAGATTGCCAGAGTGGCATGACCAGAGCGTATCAAATACCCTATGCGATAGACACTCTCCTGATATACACATGCTTGCATCTATCCGAGTGCTACGGTAAGAATTGCCGTCGAACCACGGACCTTTCGAGCGGGCGAGCCGGGCCCGGTCGAGAAGCCTTCGCTTTGCCGTTCCAAGATACCCGGAGTGAATTCAAAAATTCAAAAATAGCTACGGTTTCAGTCGCTGCAACCCCTCCTGCCACTGCCGCTGGGGACGTGGCAGTTCGTGCCGCGTACAACACACCAGATCCATTAATTCCATCTCTTGGAATAAAAATAAGCTGATGGTGGCGCCATCCTCTCTGCCGACGGTATCAAAAGAAGTTTCAATTGCCTGGTCCTCGCTTCGCACTGTTCAGAGAAATTGCATCCCTGCGGAAAGGCTATACAGCATAGACCGGGGCTAGACGCTGGACTGCCCGGGCCTCGTCATGCAAGATTATATCTGCCTATGAGATGTTGGCCCAAGGATGCACTAGTTGGCGTTAGCCAGCGACTTGTCAAAAGCCAATCTGCGGGGAATGGAACGAGTGACCTCTTTAACCTTTGGCATCTCAGCATAATGCTGACTCGGGGTCCAGGCACGTGGGTTGCTTGATAAGACCGATGGAGCTTTGAAAGCAACTTGGCGTGTGTTCAACATGGCTTCAATGGCTCAGAGGGAACAAATGAGTTCAGCGTGCTAGCACAACCTGCCTGTTTCACAGCAGAGTGTTACAGAGAGGTGAGAAACTGATGGTAGGTCCGTAGAGATGAAGTCAGCCCAGTAGTGACTTGATTGGAATCCATGGTGCGAGAGACGAGATTTCGAGTGTAACGTCCATTGGATGATAATGATGCCGTCTTTCCAGCTTCCGATTGAATCCGAGAGTTTTCATCAAGGCGATAAAGATGATGAACAAACCCTCTTTTTTTTTATTCGTCTTGATGCACCGTGACGGCAGCGTGGCGAGACTTTCTCTTTCCCCTCAATCCATGTATATTGATTGATATGTTACAGTATTTATCACGATTCGCCACTAGCCCCTGATCGCCAACATGAATCCTTCTTTGTAATGTATGTACATGTATACAAAACGCAAACAAACACAAAATGTACGACACAAAATGTAACAAATATCACAAGTCGTTATTCTGAAACCGAAACCTAATAATGATCGGCAGAATATCCCCATTAAACAGCTTCATCATGTCCTCAGAGCTTGATCGCAGTAACACCACCCCCTCAATGGTAAAAATTGACATCATGAACAGACAAAACCATTCATTCCCGTCTCTGCCCGCACAAACCACACACGCCGCAGTCCCTCGCATTCCTGTATGCCGTGCCTGTACATGGCGCGCTCTCGCACCGCCACGAGCCAGTCGTGTGTGCTGGGTCGAGGACGTTTGCGCACATGGCGCATGTGACGGCTGCTGGGGGATTTGCAAAGGAGCACATTGAGCAGCTTGATGTGGTGCTACCTGAGCTCTCTTGCGTAGTTGTTGTGATGGTTGAAGGAGTTGGTAGTGTTGATGTCGTCTGGAGTGATGATTGATGGTCTCTGGAATCTGATTCTGGTTCTGGTTTGATGGCCTTGTTGTGTTTTGGTTTGACGTGCGGTATAGATGACAAGAGTTTTGACGAAGCCCCATCGTTTACAGCCTCTGCTTTGATAGACAATTCTCCCTCCTCTCGCTTCACTACCCGTTCCAAATTCGTACTCTTCGATGAATGTAAATTCAATCTTTCGTCCCTTGCTTCTTGTTTAATTCTTCGTTTGCCAAACAGACCGTGTAACTCATCAAGTTCGTTCTTCGCATCGGCGTCATCCGCGTCTTCATCTTCACATACCTTCACCATGTCGCCGCCATCTCTATCCGTCATCCTGGTGCCGTCAAAATCCACCGCGGCTTTAGAATCCGTCAAGTCCCCGCTTCCGTAGTCACTTGAATCATTATCCCAGTGCTTCTCATCCTCATCGTCGTCCTCTTCTTTCTTAGCAACATCTTTAGTCTGTTCGAACCGGGCCAACGCCGCAGCCGCGCGAAGTTCTCGGCCTCGCAAGCTGCCGGCTACCCTAGGTTTTGCTTGCACCCGTTTGCCCTTCTCGAGCTTCACTTTTTCTTCTTCGTCTGCTCCGAGTGCGACCCCATTTTTGCCGAATTTCTTAAGGATCCTTTTCTCTTTTCTCTCCTGGTACGTCAAGACCGGTTTAGCCTTTCGTTTCCTTCCCCGTGATCGATAGGTACCGCCGCAGAGGTGCTCTGGCAGCACTTCATCTGCCCGAACAGCGTTCCTTTCCCACTCTCCAGTCTCCAACTTGGCTCCTCTACCCCAGAGACCATCGCCCTTGTATCCCTCTGCCCACAAGGTTTGCATCTGAGAGGCATACGTGTTTCGCACAGCCCAAAAGGCTCTTGAGTGGTTCATTTGTGCGCAGTGAGCCAGCTCATGCATCATTACCATCTGGACATAATTGAATGGAAGCCACCGACCACTTCCGGGAGACTTGAGCACAAGCTGAATAACCTCCCCGGCATTGAAGTTACGGCCAACAAATTCTCTATTGGGAGGAAATTCCTCCAGTGACATGACGTGGATGTGGTGCCTGCGCATCACCGGAACTTTTTATTTGAGAGGTCAGCGTGAATAGGGTAAGGGGGTCGAATCGGGCGGGTTCAAAAGCTCACGGCATTGCGCTGCAATTCGTTCCAAGAAATCCTGTGCAATTTTTTCATCTGGCCCTTGAAGAGGTTTGATGAAGATGATTTGTGGATTGGGTTGGGATTTTTTTGCGTTGAGACGCTGGATGCCGATTGGCATGGTGAATGACACAGGTATCGAAATTGAGGGTTAGAAAGAAAGAAAGAAGAAATACGAATCAATGACAAGTAATGAAAAGGCCGAAACACGACAAATGAAGAAATGAAGTCTCCGATAGAGAAAATAAGTGAAGAGCCCAGCTACTCAACGCAATCAAGAATCAACGTGATGGGTTGAAATTCAACAAAACTATCTTCCGTCTGGTTCAGATTCACGCGGGTTTCTTGACACGAAATCAGGTGACCTGTGGCAACTTTAAGGTAAGGCATCGCTAACAAAAGTTGGCACAACGCAGCCACGAGTAATGAGCAACTCTATCGTGATGAACAAATGAGAAATGTGATTTAGGATCTAATTATAAATTGCGAAATTTATGCAGATGTTCTATAACTCGCTATTTTCAAATATGTGCAGCTGCGGTCAGGATATTCGCATCCTTCCACTACGGCTCATCTAACAACTGGCGGTTGATGCCAATCTGAGCTCCAAAGTACGCCGTGCCCGATGCATCGCTAAATGCAATTCTCGTTATGCTTGCTTCCTTTCACATGCTACTACTCTCTTCCAACCTGGCTTCCACATTGGCTATAGCGCTTAGCACAGCACTTGTCAGGTCCACGTGGAATAGGGGCTTGTCTAAACCGCTGATGATGGCCCCCTTTCGTTTGAATGCAGCCTTGGGCAACCCTCCTAGCTTCTCTACAAGGTTGCTAGGTGTTGGTGCCTGTTCCTGTCCCTGTTCCTCCTCCTCTTCGATCATGGCGTTGACTTTTGCCATTTCTTCGTCTCCTGCTCTGTGGGAGATTATTGATAATTCCCGCTTGATAGCATTCTCTTCGGCAACTGCTGCAGCAGAGTCTTTCCCGCCAATTTCAGCGACGCTGAAGATGGATCTCCACCTATGCGGAATGCCGTCCTGAGGCTTCTTGGGAGTACCAAATCCACCAGCAACGAGCGCTCGTTTGGTCCATCGGTTGTTGATGCATGCGACGTGCCAATCTACAACGTTAGGAGCTGCATATGTATCAAGTACATTTCGAACATCAATCAAACGCTGGACAGAAGTGATGTCGACGTTGTTGACTGAGCTGAAATCTAGAATGATGGCTTTTAGAGTAGGCTTCTGGTTATGCTCAGGCTCCTCTCTTGCCTTCCCGGACTTCCGCTGGCCAGGGTTATTCCAAGGCCTGTCACCCTTGCGTTCAAAGGTCTCTGGGCTAGTTCGACGAGTACGTGCATAGATAAAGCTAGTCAAATACTCCAAGGCGAAGTTGGCGCTTGGATAGTTGAAACCTTCAGAGAAACGGTAAATGAAGATGCCTGGGTATGGATTCTCCAGCTCCACCTCGGGATTAGAACCATCACCATGATCAAGCGGCAGGAAAATATTCCTGGCCGCATTCTCAGTCCTTTCTTCAAACGTGCCATAATCACCCACAAGGTGTTTATAATGGTCTCCAATAACATGATCCCCAATAACCGAGTGGACCTTGACTTTGCCCAGGAATCGTCCACGCGCCTTCAAGATGCGATAAATGAGAACAGCAGCGGAGATGCATACGGTTGCATACAGGCCGTCCTCAATTTGGGCAAAGACGCTGATGAATACTCCGACGAGGAAGATAAAGACTTCTATAGGAGAGACTCTCCAAAATTGATAAAGGGTGTTTGGAGGCGTTATCAAATCACCAACGGCATGAATGATGACTGCAGCTAGGACTGCATTAGGGATATAAAAGAAGACGGCCGTCAGGAGGTAGGTAGCTAAGAGCACAACCAGTCCAGTGATGAGTCCGGCAGCAGGGGTCCTGACGCCAGCTTTCGACTTGATGGCCGTTCGGCTGAAAGATCCAGTGGAAGGATAGGCACCAAGAAATGAGCCCAGTAAATTGGTCATGCCAATGGCGACCATTTCTTGAGATGGGTCAATAGTATAGTTATTTACCCTGCCAAAGGACTTGGAAATGGCAATATGCTCGACAAGCATCACGATGACACCCGCTGGAAGGTGGGAAGCAAACTTTGAAACAAGATCTGACCCAATTTCTGGAACGCTGGCGTTTTTGAAGCCTAAGGAATACAATAAATGTTAGATAATGCCTCTGTGTTGGATATTTCCAGAACCTACCCTTTGGGACGACTCCAAGGACACGAACGGCCGGATTGTCTTTCCGGTCCTTGTTGATCAACCAGCTGATCATAGTGTAGAGGAGAATGACAAACACAGTCCGCATGGTATTGAGGAAAAAGATGATGCGCTTGTTGGCTGGCCACCTCTCGGCAGCCCGAGTCAAAGTATAGCGGATGAGATAGAGGAAAAACAAGGCTGTGAGGCCAATGGCAGCGTCGAGTTTGGTTTCGGGCAGATGTTTCAGCGTGTTGATGATAACTTTGAATGCCGCATCTCTGCTGGAAAAGCCCGTGAGACCGAACAGGGAAGGCAGTTGGCTGGCACCAATGGTAATGGCAGACCCTGTCATGAACGCAGATAATGAAGTGATGGAGATGAGATCGACTATCCAGCCCAGGCGAAAAACACCAAGAGCAAGAACGATGCTTCCAGCAATTACAGCAAATGCTGTGGCTATCACGTTGGCGGGATAGATAGTGCCGTTCGCATTCACGTCTGCCACCACGGTTCCCACCACGGTAGACAAGACGGCCACCGGACCGATAGATATGTCTTTGGATGTACCGAAGATCCAGTATGTGATGGGTCCCATGAAAGATGAATATAGCCCAAACTGAGGGGGCAGATTTGCTAATAAGGCATAAGCCATACCCTGGGGAACTAGTACAGCTCCAATGGTGATACCAGCAACAACATCACCGGCGAGCCACTGCAAGTTGTAATGAGGTAGCCAAGATATGAATGGGAAGAGGGATCTGACATAGCCCATGGCTTCGGCCTGTGACGGCAGCTGCTCATGAAGCCACTCTGAAGTAGTAGGCGGTCCCTCGATAAAGCTGTCGCTTGTTTGCATAGAGAAGACAGATTCGCCTCCGGTGACTGAGTCTTCGTATCGGTAAGCTCTTTCGTCTTCGTCCTGGAGCTTGATACCTAGGACTCTGGCCAGCGTGTGCTCGACCTTGGACGATGTTCCACTCATCGCTGCGATTTGCTCCTGGCGATGTAGCTAGAGTAAAAGAAGAGGCCCAGCAGGCCGGGAGATGTAGAGGAGGGAAGAGAGCGGAGGAAGATGGAGAAGATAGGAGAGTAACGGTGGGATGTCCAGCTTCTTTAGTATATCATCTCTATTCTCTTCCTTTCAAAGATATTCGGACCCTCGCTTTGCTTCTTCCTCAAAGATCGCCGCGGTAGCGATGGCCCGGCTCGACGTGATGTTGGTGGCGGAACCGGCTCGCTCGCCGCAGTTCTAGAACATCAGCTGATACAGTCACGACAAGGGACTTTCAAGCTGTAAAGAGAAAACGCGTGAGCTATTTGAACAGACGAGACATCAAGGATCTTGATGCTGGGTGTAGGCGGGGAGATGGCGTTTGTAGTCTCGTGAGCCAAACAAAGTGATCTGGTTGGTGCGTGCGGTAGAATGGCTCGCCTAAGGATCAAAAGTTTAAGACCGTAATATTGCTAGGATTGTACCAAGAGAGAAACTATCCGACTATGGCGGCATGCCAGAGAAGAGAAACAATAGCTAGAAAGAATTCTAAAAATATCTGCGCAGAGGCGAAGGGATGCTGGTGCTGTGGCCTCTTCTAACTTATACCATGAGAAACCTAGTAAGTAGATGGAGCGCCGAAGGTCCGTAACGGACAGTCGGCAGGCTTGCAGCTTAAACCCATCTGACGCATATGAGGGAATAGACGAACTCCAAAAGGGGCTTGGATAGCAAGATTCTTCTTGCCGAACGTCATGTTCTCCATCGAATGGATATTTTCGAGCGCCAAATCCGCAGTTGAGACGCATCATCAATGGGGCAGATTATTGGATCTTCGGGTAGGCCAGGGGGGCGAACACGGCTTCAGCGCCATCTCCCCACATAACGTTCGAATGTCGCAATCGCATCTAGACCGTTTCGGTTTTAGAACCGCTGGATCATCCAGATTTTGTTTCCCATGTACAGCTTGTGCCGGCAGCAAATTCGTGTCAGGGCGGGTCACCGCTTGCTCAAAAGCAGAAGGACTGCAAAAATTGCTAGAATAGAATATGGCATTTCCGTGGCATGGGCACAGCATGAGCTGTCTGTCAGCGGCATCATGTCCTATTACATTAGTAGCTCTCATGATATTCAAGGTTGCATGCTTGTATGGTGTACCGCAAGTGGACGGACTATCAAGTAAATAAGCAGAGAGCCAATCTTCGTTTATTTATGATCGATGCTGGCTCGTTGAGAAGAAGCAGCAACTATTAACAGTAGGCATTTTCAGATAGATACTGGACTCGTAATAATTCAGCCAGGTCTCAGCCGCCCTCCAGTCACCCGGGCATGTGATGTACCACGATGCGGGGGAGCTGAACCATCAGCAGAAAAAAAATGCCAGTCATCATCTGCAACCTTGCCCAACGCTGGTACCGAAGATGGCGAGCTACAGACTGGATGGCTGCAAAGACGATTCCAAGTTTGGATGACAAAGTTGGAGGATGAAATAGGTTGAGATATGATGGCCCGGATCTTCGCGCGCCCGATGATCCGAAGCCGCTGCATTCACAGCACTAGCTGCAGCTCTTTCAGCGCCTAAGCTCCGCTATATGGGCGCTGTACGAAGTAGTAGTACCGCCAATATATACTGGAGGGCCACTTGATGGGCCCCCGTCCATGCACCCTGGATGAGGCAACTCGACGTCATATCAGATTCATGGATGGAAAAGTATGTCGAGCATCAAGATGGATCATCGAGTGGCCACGATAGCTTCCTGGCCCTGCACGGCTCTGCTCCAGCAAAATTCTATCGCGAGCTCTACCAAAGTACCCCGCAAAACGAATACGACGTACCGCAATGAATCGTCGCGTGTGCCACTGCTGGCCAAAAGGTTGGTGGTGGTAATACTGTTACTACTGGTGGCTGTTGCTGGCCCCCACGCCAACCAAACGCGTGCCTCGAACTTCCACCTCGTGCATATCATCATCAATATTACCATCAACAACCTCCAAATACCGCCAAAGGGGCCAATTCTAGCCCGCAAATATGTCCGGCTTTCCACCCACAGCACAAGAGGCCCCTGCTGCGCTGTCGACGATTCAATACGATCGTATACAAGCCCCGCCATCACCACAAACGCATCGCGCCTTGCGACGACTTCAGTCCGCACACGCCTTGGGCGCCAGAGCTGCCGCCCAGCAGACATCGCTCATCTCACAGCAGCGCCGAGAGCAGCAGCTTCCTCCGTCCCCGAGTCGAAATGCCACCGCAACTTCGACGGTACGCACACGAGGTCGTGCCAATAGCGATGCCACGCCCCCGCCATTATATCAGCCAACCGTCGCCTCAAATGCTCGACGATCCGGCGTGAAGAAGCCCGTCTTTTCACATGGCCACCTGTCTCTCCAGCAGATCATCCGCGATGGGCCCACCGATGGCGACTTTATAGGAGCCTTGGAAAGCGCCAGGTGGAAAGTCATTGATGAAGGCGTCAAGGCCGCAGAAGACGGAATGGTGCGCGATACAATTCCTGGCTACTTCCAAGGCCAGAGGACGAAAGTCGTTGACCCGCGCTTACTTTTTTCATTTTGCAATTGATATAGTCACCTTTGAGGATATACGTATGGCTTGTCCTTCTAGACGCTCCGATCATGTCCACAGACGAATACCTAGCCCTCATCCATCGCGGCGCCTCTCCAGCCTACGCCAAGATCCGGAACGACACCTTTCGCACCCTGACGACCGATCCCCTCTTCCGACGCCGTGTCAGCGAGGCAAGCTTGATCCGACTGTTAAATGCCATCGCCTGGCGACTTCACGATTCAAAAGAGGATGAACGCCAGAGCAGTCGTCCTAGCAGCAGCCATTCGTCTTTACCTGCGCGAGAGACAGTTGGAGGCAGCCACTCTGGCCAATCTCAAGCGAGTACGTCTTGACACGAGAAACCGACTGAATTGTCTATTCAGTGCCTATACTAACGCCTTCTTTCACGCGTAGGGTCCGGCGCAGTCCTCGAGCCGGGTGTCTACGTCCAGGGCATGAACGTCTTGGCCGCTCCTTTTCTCTACGCCGCTCGAAGCGAAGCCGAGGCGTTTGTCGCCTTCCACTCATTGTTGACCCGGGAGTGTCCCGGCTACATTAGAGGTGCCATGGATGGCGTACATCGCGGACTTGCCTTGGTAGACAAAGTTCTAGCCATTGTTGATCCTAAACTTAGCATGCATCTCACGACAAAGGGGCTCTCGGCTGAAATCTATGCTTTCCCATCCGTACTGACACTCTGTGCATGTACGCCGCCTCTGCCCGAGGTGTTGCGTCTGTGGGACTTTCTCTTTGCCTACGGGCCGCATCTCAACATTGTCTGCATTGTAGCGCAGCTTACTATAATGCGGTCGCAGATTCTTCAGTCCCAAAGGTGCCAATTTTCTTTGCCTCCTATTTTTTTTTAGTAACGCAATTTCTAACGTGTATTGTTAGCCCAAACAAACTTCTACGATCATTCCCACAGATAAATGCCGACCTCGTCAAGAGCGTCACCATCAGCATCATTAAGAAGATACCAGACGACGTTTACGAAGAGATCGCCACGCACGCCATGTGAAAATTTGATGAAGCACGATCAATCTCGCTTTTTTCCCCAAAAGGAAGATAAAATCCAATAGTAAAGGAGAGTCTGAGGAAGCCTTTCCAAGAAAGCCAGCCACGTGGTACCATGCTTGATGCACGTTTATGATGACAACCTGATCTTGATGAATGAAGTTAGCAGCACGGTCCTCCGGCCCGACATCAGGCTTGGCACCAGCTCCTTAGATGCCCCCCCTCCCGTGATAGGCATTTCCTTCCAACATTGCCCAATTCAGGAAAATATCGGGCATGTACCTATATGAGTTATTGTTGAATTTAAAGGCACAGGCTAGAAGCCTGGTAACAACCTACGGAAAAAAAAGGGAATCAATGTAACAGATAGTTGAAAGAGATGGGATGTACACAATGTGGCGCTATTGGTCAAGACTGGGGTACAGCAGGGGAGCATGCTGCAGGGTCCCAGTGCTGAGGAAGCAAGCATTACGACTCACATGATGAAACGGACAAAGAAAATCTAATGACCATTTACATGTACCTTGAAAAGGGGAAGACTAAGAAAATAGCGGTATACGACTCTAGAAACCCCCCCTTGAAACGCAATGTTTTGTAAGATGCTGTTTCTTCCATGTAATGTGTATGATAATGAATTAGTATGTATGTACTGTTCTAAAGAACTATTATGCAGTCAAAAATGCTATGTTAAGTCAAAGTCAGAGGGGCCCAACTTCCATGTCAATCGTCACAGGGCATCCAAAGCACCCGTATAAACCCCCCCCCCAACAAAATATGCTCTGCCAAATAAAGAAAACGCCAGTTGTATCCCCATGCAAGAACAGTAAATACGATGTATACACAAGAATCGAATAGAATCGAATAGAATAGAATCGAGTCGTAATAGTCCAGACAGGAATGCCTCCTATCGGCACTGAGCCGCTTGTACATGTATGTAACTTTTCTTCTTTTCATCTTTCGTAGTTCATGGCAGTTTTTTGTGTTTATGCGCTCCGTCATTTAACGATGTAATTGGTTAAAAATACACAAAAGTTCATCCAAGTCGTATATGATTCCACATGTCAGGATGAATATTTTTTGAAGTCATGTTTTGCTGGGAAAAAAAGTGCATGTGTCGTGTATGTTCTTGGTGCTCATCATGCCCGCTATCGGCAATTTCAAGGGGCCCGTCTAATAAGCCGGGCAGCCTGCCTCAGCTCTGTGGAAAGCATTGGAGAAAAATTGCTGCATGGCGGTGTAGTGGAAGATAATGCCACCCAAGACAGCGGCGTGCCACAAGTTGTGGCTGCCTCCAATGTAGTCGAACATGCCGGGGAACCAGCGCTCTGGGACTTTGCTAGCATACACAACGGCACCGCTGAGGTAGACCAAGAGTGACTTGGAGATGGGAGAGTAGAAGTTGTAGACGAATTCTGGCCCGTGGGAAAAGTAAAGCTGCAGAATCGGCATGAATCCTGTCAAAGCAAGGCCGACGAAGAACCCGACGCGAGTCCAGGCCATGTCGGTGCCGTTGAATTTGGGGTGCCACGGCAGGATCACCCCTCCAATGCCTAGCATGGCAGTGAGGCCCATGTAAGTCCACCGACTGACCGGGTCGCAGTAGAAGGCTGTGTATTCGGTTGTCATGATGGAGGCAGCAATGAGCAATGAGATACCCGTGTAATCTACGCAAGCAAACATGGAGACAGCGTTGACATCTGCGACGGCACTCATCGTGTGCCAAATGGTGGAGCACACCAGCGTCAAGCAGGCCATCATGAAGAAGATGGCGGCAACGACCACGTCCGTCTTGGTGCTGAGATAAAAGTTGGCACTGCTGGGATAAAAGTAAAAAGCCACGGCGAGCACTAGAATCAGGCCCAGGGCATGGGACCAGATGTTGATGAACTCGTTGGACATGTTGAATACGGACTGGACGCATTCTATCTTGGTCTCGCGGAAGCGGTAACCCTTCTTGATGTGTGGGTTGTTTCGCCAAGGTGTTGGCAGCTCGTCGTATAGCAGCAGTCCTCGATCCCGCGCCAAAAGAACAGCCTGTTGGATGTGCTCCTCAAGGGACAGGGCAGCCCGCACAGCACGCTCGATTCCTTCGTCGACGACGGATTTTGCTCGCTCAATACTCTCGTTTGCCACTCTGCGGCCCTCGTCCATAATTGCCTCGGCAGCCGTAGCCGCATTGGCAAAGCCTTGCTCGCGCAACTTGTAAGCGCGGTTTTCGAACTCGGAGAGCATGCCTTCCAGCAACTCGATTCCCACGCCCGCTTTCTCGTGCATAGTCTCGGTCGCAGCCAGCGTCTCCTGGTACCGTGTCTCGAGTGTTTCAAGCATGATGTGGAGCCTGCGCCGCCCGGCGCCGATGACCTCCTCAGACGCCTGAGAGCATCTTGTGCGGACCGTTTGAAGAGTTGAGAATGCGCGCGAAATGCTTGAGTCTTTGCTGAGATCCACGTAGTTTTCGACGAAATCTAGTCGTCGCTCCAACTCGGTCAGGAACAGGTCCACCTTGAGCAGGAGGTTCTCCTCGCCCTCCATGATGTGGCCGACGATGGATTTTCGCCGAGGGATAAAGAAAGAATGCCGCCGTCGTTTTGCTTGTTGCTGAGCCTCGCGGCGCAAGTCTGAGCCACTGGCAGCGGCTACAGCAGCGGCGTCGTTGTCGTCGGCGTTGTGACTGAAGCCGCACGCGGACGTCAGAGCAGTGGTGACGCCCGCCATTTTCATTGAGTGAATAGGGGAGGGAAAGTTGATTCGGCTGTCAGATTATCATATCAATTCGACGTCGTAGCGGTCAGATGTCTTGAAATCGCTGGACCGTCAAACGGGCTGTGTAGACGCACGAGCCTTGACCACTGCGGATGATTGGCCCGGGTGACAAAAGAGGCGAATGTCTATGCGTCCAGAGAAGGAAACACAAAAAAAAGGAACAAAAAGACGAGATCTCGCAGTGGAGGGGCTGGAACTGTTAGACCCCTCGATTTGTTGATCGGATGGAGCGGGACGATGCGGTTAATTGGCGATTCTTCCCCAACGTTTAGCACTGATTGGCTCCAGAAGCTGAAATGGTTGATGGTTCGGTTCGCCTCGATGCGGGTCAAGCAGCAACAGCAGCCTATTTAGGGGATTGAGGGCCGCCAGGACAAAGCGCGATTGGCTGCAGGCCTGTGGAGGCCAGGGGAATATGCGCGGATATGCAGACCAGAGGGGAAAAAAAAATCCTATTCCCAACGTTGTTGAATTTTTTTTGTTTTGTTCTGGTGTTGATGGCGTCGAGAAGACAAAGAATTTAGTTGGTGGGATGAAATGAGGCAATGTACTTTGCAACAATAATAAATGTACAGAGTACCTCTGGGTGATGTAAGAAAAAAAAAATTAAAACTCAATCGGCCTTAGTGACGGGCAATCCGAGCAACCTCGATGGGGAAAGTAATCCTGTACTTCGTACGGAGAACCTATTTAGCACCAAAAGCTACTACTACTCCGCACTCGTCATGGTTAAATCAACCAATTCCATTCAGCTTACGGAGTACTTCGTACGGCTTGACTAAAAATGCTCTCCCGGGTCAGGCCTCCAGACCCTGCTGCGGGATGCCCCCCATCCCATGACTCTGGGGGAGGCTCACATGTCCATGAGCAAAAATACCGCGTCTGGATGAGATTGCGGGATGGCGCCGTCTGACTGGCTGGTTGACTGAGATCACCGGTCCAAGTCCATCTTTAGCTAACCTTTTCCAATATTTCATTTCGAGCATGCCTGGAGTAAAACCACCCGCTCGTACTACTCCGTACTTGGAATACTACCTACCTACCTAGTAGTAATTCCAGTCTGTAGTAGTACTACCTTAATAAGTGACGACGAGACAGGCATCATTCTGGCCTGGCAGCTGCAAGGACCGGGGACGACATGCGATTCGACGCTTGACTCGGGCCTTTCCGCCTCCACACTCTCCTTACAAGCAACGCAATTTAATTTCCCGCCTTTCCGGCGCCCGACACGCCTGCATTACATTACATATGCTTTGTGCTGGGATGAGAAATCTCATTCACTACTCCGTACTTGCTGCGTAGTGCAACTGGCGGCACTCGGGACGCCATGATCCGTACAATTACGGAGTAGCACTTGTACCCGTATTCCGGGCTCCATACTTCGTTAGTACCAGAAATACAGGAATACAGGCGAGGGCGACTAAGGTACCTAGGTACTTAGCAGCAGTACCCTCTTCGCAGCCTTGCGCTAAGACATTTTACCAGCCTCCACTTTGTCAGCTACAGCCTTGCGGTTGATTTACTGTCTGTCATTCGTCCATTCGTCCATTCATCTCATTCACCATCATCACCATTTCCATCCCCATCCCTGACCAGACATCACGTGCAATCCATCAACAACTCACTTCTCTCACTTGCTCTACCGTCATTCTTCATATCGGATCTCAACCGAAAAGCCAAGAGTTCCTCAATTAGCCATGGCCGTCGAAAAAATCATCACGGAGCTCTCCCTCTCCGCCGTCCTCCAAATCTCAGACCAAGCTCGCGACCAAGCCCACGCGTTACTCCAGCTTGCCGACCAGGCCAGCGACGGCCGCGCCACCGCCGACATCCAAGCCGAGATTGCCAAGCAGCAGAAGCAGCTTCTCACCAACATTTCACATCTGCGCGGCCTTCACAGAAACGCCTGTCTGTCCGCGCGCGACACAAAGGCCCAGACCGCCGAGGCCCGCCAAGAAGTCGACCGGCTACATCTCCAGCTGCAAAATCTGTATTACGAACAGCGACATCTTCAGGGCGAGATTACTGGCTGTGAATCATACGAGTACGCATCTTCTGTCCCTTCCTCTTTCCGTAGACTCATATCGAAACGCCAATGGCTAACTTTCAAAACTCTATAGTCACAAATACCAGCAATTGCCTCTTATTCCCGTTGAAGAATTCCTGGCTCTACGCCCCGAGTACGCAGATTCAGACGATGACGAACGCATGTTTGCGCGTATCGAGCACGAGCGAGAAGAACGCGAGATATTAGAACAGCGCCGCCAGGAGCTCCTCAAGAGGAAGCAGAAGCTCATTGCTGAGAACAAGCGGAGGAAAGACGACCTGGCAAATCTGGATCAAGACTTGGAAAAGTTCATCGATGTATGTTCATATATCATATATCGCTTCTCACTATCATCCTGTGAATTCTTATACTAACTCTCCGTTTAGGCCGCAAAACCTATTCTCGAATTATTCGAAAAGGCACCTTGAGATACATGATTGTCTTTTTCTTTATATCACTCTTACATCCTGCAATGTGCAGCTATGAAACTTGTACGCAGGGCATATAATGATGGCCGTCGACCGCCACCTAATGATACCATGAATCCACGCAGCTTCGAGTCCCCGGTCAGCGCGATCGACGTTAAAAGGGGGATATTCATTATGTCGACATCCGGTCGGGAAAAAGGGCGAGGAAAAATCTATTCTTGGTGTGTTTTGGAGGCAAGGGCTGAACAACTGGATTTCAACCACGTCAATTCCGAACACTCCTATCCTCACGGCAATGCTATTTATGACGGTCCCCAGGGACCGGGAATCTCAATGCTGCTAGACCGCACTTAATTCAGTAACCAGACAGGATTGTCCTTAAGAGTCTACAAAGACAATACGAGGCAGGAAACTACGTAACCCTTTTCGTCTGCAGTCCAGTCATCCCGAGATAGTTATGAAACTAATTTCAAATACTATTCTGAAGAATATCCTTTGCTATCTTGTTAACTACCCTGAGCCTAATGTACAAACTTACACACGCATCTTCTGCGAGCTGAAATAATAATAGTGAATAAAGCGAAGTCTCCACCACGGACGACGGGCTTGTGGCAATCTGCCCTGAGAAGCTTCGAATAACAAAGGCCAAAAGAAAAAAGAAAAGAAAAAGGCAACTCCGTAGTCTAAACGGCGCCAAGATACGCGCATCCATTGTCGTTTTTTTCTCCATCCTCTTTCCGCCTAGTTGCGCAGGCAAGACTAGTAGTTGAGCTCAGCCCCCCCGTTTCCGCCGCCGGATACCTGGTCAAGGTCTTCGTAGCTCTTCAAGCTGCGGCCTTGCACAGCTTCCCGAGGGCCGGCAGCTGCAGCGCCAGCTCCGTCTCCCCACCGCGATCCGCCGTTGCGGTTTCGGCCGGCTCCATCCCAGCGGTTGCCTCCGCGGCGCTCATACGGTGCAGAACGATAGCCACCTCGCCCACCAGACATTCCACCTCGACGGATGGGGCCCCCTGAGCGGTCATCACCCACGGAGTTCCAGCTATTTGCCTGCATACCTGCAAACAATGAGGGGAAATTTCCGGGACCCATAGGGAACCCGGGCATACCCATCACGCCATTTATTGAAAAGTTTTGCAGGTTGAAGCCACGAGGGGTACCTGATGTTGACTGGCCGTTGGTAGGTGGGAAGTGGCCGTTCGAATTCGCGTCGGTTCGCGAGGGGGCAATGTGTGCTGGATCCGAGACATAGGCGTTGATAAGTTCAAACTATTTCTTGTGTCAGCAAAAAAGAAAGAAGAGAGGATGGTAGGAAAAGTACTCGTCGACATACCTCTTGTTTCAGACCGTCCAACCATTCGTTATGCCTCTTCTCCACATGCTTCTTCCAAAAGTGGTCTTCTTTGAAAAGCTTGGTACACTCCGGAACCTTGCATCTCCATTTATGCTCATCTTCCTGTTTGACGTGTTTGGCCAGCTCCTCGTCAAGTGCCTCATCAACGAGTCTACCACCGAGCTTGCGAATATCAACAGCATCGGGCTCCAGGATTTGCATTAGCTTGTCCTCAAAAGTTTTAACCCAGTTATAGGCCCGGAGAAGTTGTTGCTCAGTTTTGGAAGACGTGTTGCGAAACTTTTTGTCCCCCTCCACGGACTCTCCGTCAGCATCATTGTCGCCCTCACTTCGTTTCTTATCGGGGAAAGGCTCCCCACTCGCGCTAGCCCTGGCAACGGCTCTGGCGGAAGATGATAGAGTGCTTTGGGGGCGGCGCAGATGCCCACCAGCACACTTCCGCGTGAGCTCATGCACGGAGTCGCTCTCAAATACGCAAAAGAAACAAAAGTGAAAGACTCGGCGCAGATATTCGATCAGCAGGTCAAGTTGCTTCTTTTTCACCAGCATGTCCTCGTCATCAACTTCCTCGTCTTCCACGGCTCCTTCTTCTTCTTCCTCTTCTTCGGGAATGCCCTCCTCATCTTCGTCCATTGCCTCGTCCATTCCAGGCTCTCGAGTCTTGGTCTTCTTGGTTGGTGTGGAGGGGATAGCGGGCTGGAGACGACCAGCGTTTTTCAGATCCTCAACCTTTTCGTCGACTTTTGGGATGGCCTGGAAATCAGAGCCGAAATCTTCTTCAAACTTGTTGACCAGTCGTTGAACTAGGCGGAGATCCTTTTCAATTCGCTCTGGCGCGGAAAACAAGTCCCATAGCGCCTTCTTCCGGGGATGAAGAGGAGGGTTGTGAACTCCAACATGGCAGACAAAGTCTCCTCGAGCCTCATCTTTGACTGTCTTCCCGTTTACAGCCTCAAGGGCCTTCTCTGCGGCCGAAACAGGGGGAGGCGGCGATTTTATCGCTACGTCACCATCTTCGTCCTCAGGATTTGCGCGATCCATCGGCGGTGCGCTTTCCGAAGAAGGATGGAGCATGACCCAGCCAATACGGTGATATCTCTTGCTAGGGTTTGGATCGGAAAGAGAGAGCCACTTGAAGCCGCCTTCTTCTTCCCCGAGATTTTCTCTGCAAAAGGCTTCTAAATTCTGGCGACTAACATGGGGGGCAATAGTCTTGATAAGGAGAGTGGGCTGGAATTGATTTTCATCTCGAATGTCAGCCCCGTTCACGGGAACCAAATCACCGACTCCCAAGATTTCGTTGGCGGCTGTCGCCTCGCCCTCCTCCTTTTCAATTACACCGCCAGCCCCGTTACTTTCGCTTTTTGGAATACCTTCGAGGGAGAATTCATCAAAGGAGCCAGCCTCTAAGTCTTGCTCCCATTGGCTGTAGGCAGCTCGTCGGAAATCATGGAGCTTAGCCTTGAACTCGTCTCTGATTTCAGGAATATATCGTTCTTTGAACCATTGCTCCTTTTTATGTTCCGAGACGAAGCCCCTAGCCATCTTGGCTTGAAGCTCTTCTTTATACGCATCGTATGCTACTTGAATCTTGGCTTTTTCTTTCTCTCGTTCCTCTTGGGACTCTCGAGTACCTCTAGCCCTTTCGGGCTCTCGTCTCCGCCCAGTTCGGGCGCGCTCTTTATCATCCTTTATTTTTTCGTTCATTCTCCACCATTCGCCGAAGTAGGAGAACCCAACTTGATAAGGAAGTTTGGCTGGATCTGCCAAAGGATTTACAGGAGCACTAGCTGATCCACTGTCCTGTCCAGGAACATAGCGATCGATGTTCGCCGGTGGCGAGGTTATACGACGCCGGTCCTCTCGGTCTCTATCATCGCGGCGAGGCCGAGGCTCATATCGGTCGACGGGAGGCGGGGATCGAGAACGTCGACGGTCTCGGCGTTCATTGGCTGGGAGCACAGCAGTTAGTAAGTGAGTATAGTCATAAAGGGATAGCTCGCCAAGACAAACCAGGAGATCTCGGGCGATAAAAAGGATCACCTCTGTCCTCTCTAGTTCTCGAATCATCACGGCTCCACGTTCTTTCATTCGGCGATCGGGCCGGGCCATCTCGGTAAGATCCTGAGTAGGAGTCCATTTTCTGTTGGTGGTAGAATAAGCAATGAAGTGCTGAGACGAAGAATTGGTCTCGGTTTCAAATTGATAATCAATCAGATATTGTCGAACATCAGAGGCAATGCTCGTTCCTATGGAGGAATCGATTGAAAGAGCGCCCTACTGAATGGCGGTAAAACGGCGGTTAGAGAAGACATTCTGACCCAAGATTGGACAAATAGACAAAAGAGAGAGAAAAGAGAGAGAAAAAGACGTGTTTAGCAAAAGAGCTGATGCCAAAAATTGGGACAAGTAGAAACCCGGCACGTATGTTGGAGAACGAGAGGAGCGGAGAGGACAAGAGAGGAGAACAAAGAGGCAGAGAATTGCCGACCGATTACCGAAGGCTTGATCAAGGCACGACGGCAAGAGGGAGAAGGACAAGGTAGACAGTAGCGGAGAGGAAAAGGAACAGTGTAGAATTGATGCAGACAGACGTGTCGAGAAAGGGATGACGAACTGAATTGATAAGCGCGGATCCGATCAAAAGCGATTGCGCGACTGCGTGGTGATGCGCCCCAGGGACAGCCGCAGGAGAGTGAGATGAAGAGATGAAGTTGGAAGAGGCTGAGAGCCATTCAGAGGTGGAGCCGAAGACGGCCGCGACACGCGCACCACCAGCCTTTGTGGGGGAGTGGATATCGAGATAACGGCACTGTGCAGAGGCCATACTGAATCTGATGCGGTGGCACAGTATATACGATTTCTGATACTGTAGCTCTCCGCTAGCACGTGTGGGCAGTCTTATCTAATCACCGCGTGTCTCCACCATAGCTGGAGAGTGGCGATCTCCGATTGTCTATACAGTATGTACGTGTGCCCAACTACCAAATCTAAGTTTCCAAAGGAGCGTCATCTTGCTTACTAGTCTGCATTCTCTTGAGCTGATCATTATATATATCTGACTCGCATTTCCTATCGCCTTACCATTTTGACCGGCGGATTCTCGCTTGTCCATAGGATGCGGCAGTCGAATCCACCATATCCGGCACTGACAATCAGTTGTCAAACAGGTTGACACAGACACAGCCTACCTGAGACGGCTCCCTAGCAGCCCGCTCTCCAAACAACCCCCTCTTCGTGTATCCTCGGCATTTCTTGCGGTCGTGCTTCTTAACGAAGGATATACGATTACAAATATTGATCATTCATTCGTTTCAACATACAAGGCTCAACTCTGCGGACATCGCCTCTATGTAGCATTAGTCATCAAGATGGCACAGTTCCAATACAACAGCGCGGTTGAAGTATTCCGCGATCAGGAATACCCAATGCTACAAGGTAAACATCTAGCATCTATCTATCTCACAGCATTGTTATAATATCTAACTGATAGGGTCTCTATAGACTCCGTATATCTGGATCATGCCGGGTCCACTCTGTGCTCAAAGTCTCTAATGGACTCTTTTGCTAAAGAGATGACATCAGTTCTCTATGGAAATCCACATTCCGGATCATGGCCGTCTCAGCAGTCTACATCAAAGATTGACGAGGTACGAATACGCCTTCTAAACTTTTTCAAGGCCGACCCTGAGCAATATGATTTGGTATTTGTGGCGAATGCAACTGCCGGTGTGAAACTAGTAGTTGAGGGCATGAGGTCCTTGCCTGAAGGCTATGTCTTCGCCTATCATCAAGCCTGCCATACTAGTGTAGTAGGGGCAAGAGAAGAAGCACATCAAAGTGTCTGCCTCGACAATATTGAAGTTCAATCTTGGTTAAATGGTGAAAATCCGTTCAAACCCGCGACTTCTGGTAACCCGGCAACATTGTTCGCCTACTCAGCCCAGTCTCATATGGACGGCAGGCGATATCCACTATCATGGGCCAAAGAACTGAAGAATAATCAGACTCAATCCTCCTCCCGGATGTTGACGCTCTTGGATGCAGCTTCACTTAGCGCCACCTCCCAGCTCGATCTTTCGCATCCTGAATTTGCTGCCGATTTTATTGTTTTAAGCTTATACAAGATTTTTGGATTTCCCGACTTAGGTGTTTTACTCGTTCGACGTTCCGCAGAATCTGTGTTCAATCATCGAAAATATTTTGGCGGTGGCACAGTGGACCTAGTAGTCTGCGGAGAAGAACCGTGGCATGCTTCGAAATCTTACTCTCTTCACGAGCGTCTAGAAGACGGCACACTACCCTTCCACAGCATCATTGCTGTCAGCATAGCAATATCGACTCATCAGCGACTTTTCGGCTCAATGGACCAAATCAGCTCTCACACGGCATATCTAAGTCGTGAACTCCGCTGTGGGCTGCACGACTTACGGCACGCAAATGGGAATCCTGTATGTCACATTCACTCTGAAAAATCCGATGATATGGCGCCTGTAGACATTGGGCCGGTCATTTCTTTTAATATCCAAGACAGCCGTGGTTTATGGATTGGCCTTGGTGAATTTGAGAAGCTGGCAATCTTGAAGAAGATGCACATAAGAACAGGAGGCGTGTGCAGTCCTGCTGGGATTGCGTCTGCTCTCGAGTTACAACCGTGGGAAATGAAACGAAATCTCTCTGTTGGGATTCGCTGCGGTGAAGACAATGCTCGATTTACCAACAAGCCCACCGGTATTATACGCGCTAGCCTGGGAGCAATGAGTACCAAATCGGACGTCTCTCAATTCCTTGCTTTTGTGAAGGAGTTCTTCGTGGAGGAAACAGTAAGGACGCCAAGTCAGATCAGTCCCACGGTGGAAACCATCGGTTCTTCGTCAAACCTTCACGTCAAAACTATTGCTATATACCCAATCAAGAGCTGTAGTGGCTATGTTGTTCCGCCTGGAGTAAGCTGGGAGGTACGGCCCGAGGGACTAGCTTGGGATCGCGAGTGGTGCTTAGTTCACCGAGGATCAGGGCAAGCTCTTAGCCAGAAGCGCTATCCGCAAATGGCTCTGCTGCAGCCTTTTCTGCTCTTTGAAAACGACGTACTCCGTGTGAAATACCGCGGGAGCGTGCCGAAAGGGCAGCCAACATATGTGGACATACCGCTATCCAACGATCCATCTCTCTTTGATATAAACTTCCGCCAAACAAGCTCTAGAGTTTGTGGAGAGAATATTTCGGCACAGTCCTACCTTTGTGAGGAAATTAATGACTTTTTCACTGATTCTCTTGGAATTCCATGCATGCTGGCAAGATTTCCAGCAGGAGGCCGGGGGGCCAGTAGCAGGCTCTCCAAGGCTCGGATGCAGAAACATCAGCGGACGGAAAGTGCTCAAAGCTGCCAGCTTTCTCCCTCCCTTGGCGTTCCATCTCCTCCTGATTCGGATTCCGAGCAGCAGAGCCAGCCTGGAAAGATTCTTCTTTCCAATGAGAGCCCCATTCTCATGATATGCACCTCTAGCGTGGAGTCGCTCAACCAGAGTATTATGAAGACTGGAGGATCAGCCGTGGAGGAATCAGTCTTTCGAGCGAACATCGTGATTGAGACCTCACCAGGGCAGCAAAGTCGACCAGCTTATTCCGAAGACATGTGGAGGACAGTTAGCATCGGGGATCACGGCTTCAAACTCTTAGGAGCCTGCCAGAGATGTCACATGGTATGCGTTGACCAAACGACTGGCGAGAGAAGGCAGGAGCCGTTTGTGACGCTAGCGAAAACGAGGCGCCTGAACGGCAAGGTCTATTTCGGTACACATATGCGGCAAGAATCACTTAATGAAAGCGAGGAGTTGGATGCTCTAGTTCCCACAATACAGGTCGGAGATGTGGTAGTCGTAGAGGAGGAGGTGCCAGACACATACCGCGAACGATGATAGCCTGAATGCGATATTTTAAGACACAGTAGCAGGCGGACTATTAAAGTGTACATGGGTATGAACTATGCTATCGGAAATATTGTCTGAGGCTCCCCAGCCATTGAATTCCTCAGCATGGCCACGCGATCATAGAGTGAATAGACGCCTCAAAGTGTGGAGGTCACGTTTTTTTGGCCTGTCTTTCTGGTTCCCTCCCTTTACTCTCCCTTGCTGCAAAAATCCTAGTGCGTTTCTTCGCATTCCCATCGGCGGCTATAGAATATTCCATTCCTGGCCTCCTCCCTATGGCTGATGTAAAATGTCTTACCTGAGCTCCAACTTGAGCCCGAAACCAGTGTACCTGCAGATTGAGGCGGTGGCTGGAAAGCAATAGCAGCACTGCATCCGTAATAACTGGTTATTACGGAATACTATCGATGCTATTGTTACAACTCTAAGCGGAAAAGCCATGCATCATTCGCATGCCGGTCAGGCACCAAACAGCTGTTCACGGAGTACCACGAGATCCAGTGCAAGGGATGAAATCCCACCAGATGAACAGGAGTAGGCCCGTTTACGATATCGCGTGGTGCTTATTTTGACTCTCAACGGGCTGGTGGCCACGAAAATGCCACAAACGGGCTCTGCCGGTAGTCTAAAACTCTCTTAAGAGCCACGCACCGGCATGATCCCAACCTTCCTTTTTCTCTCTTTACATTCCTATAATCATGGTGTAATGCACTCCAGAGTTGGAAAGCTTAGATTATGTGGTCCTGGCTGTGCAGCTGTTCAGGGAACGGAGTATCAGCCGCTCCCAATACTAATGACACCTTGTCTCATTTTTATCCTATTACGGGATCATTGTCTACTTTTACTTGTTCATATAAGAAGCCATAGAGAGCCGTGGACATAAATCACAAATATCTTTTCTCTTGAATACTTTGTCTTGAGCGCTACATATTTGCTCCCAGAATCACGCGCAATGTTTAAGCTCTTTTGCGCAGCTCTGCCACTTGTGGCCAGAGTTGCTTTAGCTGCTCCCACCATTACTGAAAGATGTCATGATCCAGAGCCCTATGCGTTGCCTTTTTCTTCGCCAGTATCAACTGATCCGACCACTGCTCCGCCGTTTGACGCTGAGCCATTCATCTCGGAGCCACTCGATCTAGATCCTGTTGACCTAGAACCCATCGACCTAGAACCCGTCGATCTAGGACCATTTGATTCACCATCATCAGAACCAGAGCCTCTAGCTTTCAATCCATCAGATTTAGGCTCAGATACAGAGGCATCAGGGTTGCTTCTTTCCGACCCATTGCTGGGCAATCCAGCCCCCGCGCCGTTCACTTCTCCCGCATCATCATCCGGAGATGATACTGCTCAGACTGCTCCACAACCAGAAACCAGGCCCAGCACTAGCACTGATGATGATAGCTCTAGAAAAAGACCATCGCACTCTTCAAGAAAGAGGAAAAATGTCGTCTATTTTGCTAATTGGTAAGCTATCACATCTAAAAATCCACGCTACCTGTGCGTGAATAGATGCTAATGATAGTAGGAGTATCTATGGCGCAAACTTTCTGCCCCAGAATGTTCCTGCGAACGAGATTACACATTTGCTATACGCTTTTGCTGGTATTGCAGAAGACGGATCTGTGTAAGTCTTAACCCTGTGAAAGTTGAAATGGAAGAAAGGAGCCGTACTTTGGTGATTTGGCGCTGACCATTTTTCGCAGCGTTTCAATTGATCCTTGGGCCGATGAGCAAAAGCTTCTGGGCAATCAAGCAAGAGACGGTTCACAACTCAACAACGTTCACGGTGCAGTAGAGCAGGTATTCTTACTCAAGAAGAAACATCGCCAGATGAAAACTTTACTATCCATCGGCGGTTGGACCGCCTCACAAGAAGGCAAGTTTGACCCTGCCATCAGCTCAGCCGAGGGCCGACGACGTTTTGCTCAAACTGCTGTCAAACTTCTTGCTGATTGGGGATTCGACGGCCTTGACATTGACTATGAATACCCTCTTACTGAGGAAGAGGCACAAAATTTTGTGTATCTCCTCAAAGAGTGTCGAGAGGCTTTGGACGATTACGCGGAAAGCAACGGCCAGCGTTATCACTACCTTCTCACTGTGGCGACATCTGCCGGGCCTCACCATTACAACCTTCTAGACATGAATGGGATGGATAAGTATATTGATGCCTGGCATCTCATGGCTTATGATTATGCTGGTAGCTGGGATACCGTTTCTGGAGACCAAGCGAACGTCTACCCTGACCTACACAATCCTGCGAGCACCAAATTCAGCACCAACGAGGCAGTGGATGACTACATCGCCTACGGTATTGACCCTAACAAGATTATCCTCGGTCTTCCGCTCTACGGCCGCTCATTCCTAAACACCGATGGCCTCGGCCAGCCCTTTAGCGGCATAGGACAGGGCTCCATCGAGAAGGGCATTTGGCTATATCGCGACTTGCCTCAGCCTGGCTCAACCGTCCACGTCGATAGGGATACCATCTCGTCATACAGCTACGATCCCTGGACGAGGGAGCTCGTTACATACGATAACGTCGAAGCAGCCAGGTTGAAGGCCAAGTATCTCATGAGTAGAGGTCTAGGTGGTGCCGTCTTCTGGGAAGCCTCGGGTGATAAAGTTGGAGAGAAGAGCCTGGTAAGAACGCTGGCCAAAGAAATGGGCAACCTAGATGATTCTGAGAATATGCTCGAATATCCTCAGAGTCGGTTTGCTAACATTAAGAATTCCATCTGGTAATGCTTGGTTGAGCATGAGTGTCGGAGCATGGTTTGAGGTGTAAATTGAATAACAAGGTCATGAAGATTCTATTTCATGGATGGTGTTGGGGAGTATTAAAGAAGAGGCTTTTTGATAGAATTACTGCCGGCTATTGTCTTGATCTTTTTTTGTATCTTGGAGTACTACATCACTGCTATCCTAATACATCAATAAATGGAATCTGTAGCATATGACATATCAGGATATGCATGTGATAGCTAAAGAAATTCGCAACTGCCCTTTCCGTATTCACCGGAATCTACTTATTCCTACTACTTCTCCCTTTGCTAGTATCCTCTCTTTCCAGAGACTAACAAATAATTCGAAGAAGTATCACGGTAAGATCTCGCTCACCATGCTTGCCAATGGATAAGGTACAACTAATCGATTTACAATTTTATGATGTTTGCGGGGTAAGATAGCAGACCTGGGCTGTTGTATATGCGTCGGTAGTTATTAACTGCGGGCAAAGCTGTGGCTGGGCCAAAGCCTTTCATAGGCCAGATACACATGGCGGGTCAAGGAGGCAATCCTGCATTGTGGCTAAAAATTACTACGCTGTTCGACTGATGCCTAATTGCCCTCTGTTGTACCCAATACTTACACCACTCCAATTTCAGATCGACTTTCAGGTTGATATATATGTTATCTCAACCCCGGCTTGTCCTCTTCGCGGAAGTATTTGTCAAAAATGGATCTTCTTGGTGCTGCGGGGAAGATTATATCTCTTATTGAAGGGGGAATCAAGATTTCGGACCAGCTAAAGGAAATCGCTAGATCGGAGCACAAGCTACCGAGCGACGTGGAAAGTCTATACAAGAATGCTGAACAACTCGTGGAAATCATAAGAGGGCTTCCACTGAATATAGACAGCCCGGGCAATAATACAAATATTGGACTACTGGCAGATATGGCGAAGAATGTCTCGAACAGGGTGATCAACATAATGGACAAAATCAACCCTGACTGGCAGCAAAGGCGATATAGTCCTATGACTTTATTGAAATCTTTTCTTAAACAAAAAGACGTGGAATTGATTCGAAAGGATTTTATAAATTTGCAAAGTCGCATGAAGATAACTATGCTTGACCTCGTCTGGTTTGTCTCTTGAGCTTATCCAATAGCAATCATGCTAATAATTGATACTATCAGTCAATCAAACTCACAAGCTAAGTCCCAGTATGAGGAATTGTGTGATAAAGCTATTCTTAGTAGCGAACATATGGTTAATGTCCAAGGTTCGATCCATGACATTGACCAAAGGCTAGATTCTATTCGCGACTCGATATACAATCTCGGAGAACAGGTTGGATTGGCTTCCCTGGCTAAAGACGAATTTCAAAGAAAAGCAGCTCAGCTCTTGATCTTGGAAAGGAAGCTTTCAACGATTCTACGAAGATTAAGCATAGGGTTTCAAGAAAAAGACTTGAAAGCCAATGCAATAGCAGAAGCAGATCCTGGAACTTTTCGTTGGGTGACCCAGGGCTCGGAATACTGTGCAGAGCACCCTGGAGATTTAAATGAAGAGGAAAGGCGTGCTTACGATAGCTGCGACCCGGATATGTCCGCACGTCATGAAGAAGCCTCAAAGAATTTCCGGCTCTTTTTACGAGGATCATCTGATGCATTTTTGATGCTGGGGAAGCCAGGTTCTGGGAAATCAACTCTTATGAAGTACCTCATGCACAACTCACTTGTCTTGCAAGAGCTTGAACAGTGGGCCGCAAACATGGATAAGAAATTAATACGAACAATCTTTTTCTTTTCTGTCACGCAAGGCAGCGGCATTTTATCTTCCGAGGAAAGTCTATACAGGACTCTTCTATTCCAAATTCTTCGAGAATGTCCGATTCTGTTGGACGAAGTCCTGCCTGGAGAAGCCGAAGTGCCGTCATCTATCCCGCTTGCATTCGGAACGGTCCAGGACGCTATCCGCCACATCTTCTCGAATAAGTCCAAAGTGGTAGAGAAGTATTGTTTTTGTATTTTTATCGATGGGCTTGACGAATTTCGACTGAAATTTTCGGATCCCAAGCGCGGAATGGAGCAAAATAATTATGATATCAGTGAACTGACATTAAAGTTGTTGGGGTGGTGTCAAAACAAAGACAGCAATTCTCGCGTTTATACCAAGATGATATTATCATCAAGGCTGATACCCGCTTTAGAAAATCGATTCCATTCCCAGCAAAAAAATCTATCTGCATCTTCACACAAAGAGAGATATAATTCATTCCGCTTTTTCAAATTTCAAGAGGTATCCTGAAGCAGCCCCCGAGGGCTATGTTGACCTTAGTAAATTGATATACGACCGAGCGCAAGGTGTATTTATATGGGCTCGGTTTATCATTAAGGACATTCTTGAAGCTTATACAGACGGCGTGGAACCTGCCACATTTCAAGATAGGATTGAAAAGACACCAATCGATATTCTCGATCTCTACGCGCAAATATTGGATCGAGTAAAAGAGCAAGACAGAGAGGCGTCTGCAATGATCTTGTGTTTAGCAGCTTTTCAGCCAGCAGCATTTCGCCTTAACACACTTACTTGCGCTTGGTTGAATAAATTCAAGGATCCCAAATTTCCATTTAATGTTGCGGCTGGAGTCTACAGCGCAAGCGAGAGGGACCAACAACACAACAGAGCTGTCCAGCGACTAGCGGCTTTGACCCATGGTCTCTTAGAGGTCACCGTTAGAGAATATTCATTGCCATTTTTTAAGTCTGAGATTGTTTTCATACACCGTACAGCGCAAGATTTTGTCAGAAGCCTCCTGATGAGGGATAGCAAAGTTGCAAAAAATGGCATTCTTCTATGGGTTCAAGGTGATGACAATGTTAATGGGAATAATTGGCCGCATTGCTGGCGTTCAAATCTTTACGTCCGTATATTCCTCGCCGAAATGAGGTTTGGAATACCCCGAAGCGACGATCATGGCAATCCTCACAATGATTTATGGGATTTTGGCTTTTGGAGCGACAATCCTGAAAAATTCCAGTTGCCGCACTTCAAAAGTCTCTCTAACTTCTCGTGGTTTTCGAGCCGGCAGAAGGATCTTTACTGCAGACGTGACAGTCCAATGGTCTTTCTTGGAGGAGAAATTACACACTACTACGGCCACAAGGATTTACCTAGGAGATACAGCCTACAATTGGCACTACAGCAGGGTCAAGACATCAGCACCATAATCCAAAACCGACGACTGTCCCGGAAGCTAAGCTCTCAACTCGCACTTGCTTATACCTCGTTTTATGGAGTTAAGAATGATATCTCTTTAGACGGGTTCAAATGGTTACTTAAGAACAACTGTGCCTGTGCCACGGACAAAATTCCAGCATGGGATGTGAAACACCATGAAGAAACCATGCAAGAACGAATCAAGATCAGACGCGCTGACCAGGGGCATATTAGCGATGAGTGTGCTTGCGTGTTAGATGGCCCCTATCTTCAGAAGGTCGGTAGGCCTGTTCAAATTTGGTTATTATTCCTATCGGTATTTGGAGCCACCGTCCACGCAGAGTCAGTCGAAACATGGCCTCGAATCCTATTTGAGAAACGATGCCAGATACTGGAACTTTGGCTTCAATATGGAGCAACAGTCGACGCCGTCGTAGTAATAACCTTGAACGTGGAGGAACAGATACCTGATAACTTTGACGGCAAGGATCTTTTCTACGTTGAAATTGAGCAGCTCCTCCATTTAGCAAGAAAACCTCGCAATTTTAAGAGGCTGCAGTATTTGCTTGCGGGACGGCATCAGTCGTGGGGCCCCTGGTTGGCACATGGGATATCACGGGCACGGGATTATCTCTTTCACATCCTGAGAAAGGATGGCAACGAGCCTGCCAGTGGCATTCGAAGTAGATATCGACACATATCTACTGACGAACTTTCTCAACGAAATAACTGGAGGGTATACGGAGCCATTTCCGAGGATGACGAAGTGTTGGGCGATGTTAGGTTTACGATTGCCTAAGTATGCCGGCATTTTCCCACTTTCGGTTAGACAGAGTAGGAGGAGAGAGAGAAGAATATTAGGAATCTAGTGTTGATCCTTAAAGAAGGAGGAGGGCAAAGAAACTATCGCTGTCTTCCCTTGTGAATGAACATACTTATGAACTCTTCGGACAGACTATAGCCAATTTAGCAAAAATATTAGATTTTCCCCTCGTACCTAAGCCGCGCTATTTTCCTGTCATTCAGCCTCTTATATTGCAGCCCTACCGGGCATGATTCAAGAAAACACCACCACCAATCGTTTCTACACGGAGCCCAAAATTGATTCAGTCTCATTTTATTAGATTGCCTTTAACCAGGTGGCCAGTATGACTATTACAAGGTATATGCTACAAAACACCACATATATAGCTAATTTCACATACATTAACAACATACAAAGCATAAAGGTTACAACGAAAGGCCCGTCCTATGACATCCGGCCTGTATCAGCTCTTTTTGCTGAGCATCCACTGCAGTCTCAAGAAAGTAGTAGCAGCCCATGGGTCGACAATGTCTGGGCTGTTCAAGTGATGGCCTTCGAGGCCGTTATGGACGCCTTCGGGCGTATGTTTGTGGGAACCATCGCCTATTAATTTACCCAGAAATAAAGATAGTCGACACCCAGATGGCGTCGACACCGCTTCTGGCAACGAAAGATTTTAATTTCTTACAGCCTACTGCTGTTAAAGGTCAAAACAAATTTACTGCAAGCAGCGGTAGAGAATGACCCGACGCTCCGAAGTGGCCTTTCTGTCGAGCAAGCGCCTAACTCAACCACCCCTGTGGCTAGCATGATGGAGGAGTTATTCGTAATGTTACAATATCTCTGATGAGCACTTCTTTATTACGGTTAGTCAATCATTCCTTTAATATTATTATTGAATTTTAATAGATAATTTTACTTATATTTATAGGCCAAACTACTCTTCCCCTTATGCGCCTCCAGATCCAGCCGTAATACAGACAACTTATGCTTTGCATTACTCATACGCAGCACCAACTATGTGGCTTGCTTATGGTATTGCCCTTGGCATGATTCTTCTTAGCATCTTCTTTGGGATGGCGTCAATACATTTTAATAATGGCTCTTCGTATACAACTAAATTCTCTACAATACTACGGGTCGCTTACTACATCGGCTTGTCGGAGCCTATACGGCCTGAAAATACTGATGGTAAAAACCCGATGCCACAATATATCAAGAACATAATAACTTCTTTCCCTTCGACAGGAACAACTGTACAATATAACAGGGTAGCGGAAGTTTCTGAGGAAGAGCAGCTACAGCAGAGAGAGAATAACGAGACGAAGATAAAGGGCTGGAATGACGATCAGAGAGAGATAGCACAATCTTGATAATTAGATTGCACTTTATTGGTGCATGTAAATGAATTCAACTGATTGCAAAATTGCCTGTGATCAACTTATTACCATAGAGGTAAACTCATTTTAGGTTATCGCGAATAAAACCCTTTTTCTAAAGATCCTGTGACAGAACTATGGCTGGAGAGAGAGAGGATGTTGTTGAGTAGAGGATAACGGCAGATATCTAAGGGTAAACCGATTTAGCAACTTTATATATACTTAGAAAGAGGTTTGTGAATCTCACGAAACCGCTTTGAGAAGCTAGAACCATCCTACTGTCAGCCAAGAGTTATTGCATGTGCTTATGATGCCGCTCAATCTCTTTAGATTTCGGCTGCCGGAGAAATCCATGTGAGCTGCAGCCCAGGAGAAGCCCTTGTCAAGTCTTTTATTTCATCCATCGGCCCAACTTATCAAACGCATATAGCAATAAACGCAGCAGCTAGGAATATAACAGCGCAGACTGTCGGTCCCTAATTTTGAAGTAGCTCTTCCATCCGATATGCCTTCGTGGTGAAGATGGACTTGACGAAGACACAACGATGTTTGCACAGGCTGATACAATGTATTATGAGTTTTTTTTTTATCACGGTATCCTAAAGAATAACAATATCGTTCAAAAGTTCAGAAGCTGATTGGTAGGCCTTGGTAGCTCGGACATCCGCCTCGCATCTACATGCAAATAAGTAAATAGGGAGCAGCATGAAGCCACTCCGCCAATAAGCCAGCAACTTCACGCAAGGGTTCTTTATTGCATATGAACAAGAAATCGATTATAAAAACTAAGCTCATTCACATCCTTAGCTTCAGACAAAATGAACTAGGCATAAAAACAACACCGATGTTCTTTGTAAAAAACACATATCCCATCACAAAGCCTAAAACACAGCAAGCACGAATAAAACACCGTACTGCTACCTGTCTCGCAACAGCATTCATTTTAGCAATCTTATTCTCCAACCAAAACCCTGCCAACCACTTTGATCTTCCCCCTTGTCTCGAGATTACCAAACCTGCCGCTTTTATAATAGTGCAATAGCATTAAAACTTCCGGCCAGGTATCCTTCTACTAAAAAAAAAAAAAAAAGTAACAGTAGCGTCTAATCAATGTCTTTTTTTCCAATTTCCTACAAAAATTACAAATATCTCACATGCCATCCTGATTTTGTCCGTCTCCTGGGGTATGAGCAGCATCAACGCCGTGAAAAGCATCTCCAAACGCGGAATCCTCCATGTCCATCTGAAGATCTAGACTATCGTCCAGTCCGCCTGCTGAGCCATCAAGATCCGGAGCATCGTATCCCGCCAAAGCATCTCCTGCTGTGTCTAAATCGCCTAAAGAGCTAAAGTCATTCTGGTCGAAAGATACAGAACCTCCTTCCGTAACCGCGGGAGTGGCCGCTGCTGAAGGTGCTTTTGTAGCTGCTGGTGTCGGCGGTTTGGCGTCATCACCCTCGGTGCTGGTAGCAGTAACAGGAGCGGCAACAGGAGGAGGAGCATCAGTAGTGGTTTCGGTAGTATCAGCAGGAGGTTGCGTCGCCTGCTGAGTCGTATCATTAGCCGTTGCCTTGTCGCCATCTTTGGGAACCACAACCCAATCTCCACTACCGGTGCTATGATCAGGCGTAGTTCGTACCTCGTTCTCGGTGGCAGTATCAGTTCCGCCCATCTCTATATCACCAGAAGGCTGCGGAGGAGCGGCGGCGGCGGGTACAGCAGGTGCAGGCACAGGCACAGGCGCAGGTGCAGACACTGGTGAGGCAGTATTTGCCGCTTGCGATGGTGTAGCTGCGCCAGATTGGCCGGCGGACAAATGGGTCTGAGGCGTCGGGAAGTTATTGACTGGTGTTGACGTAGAGGAGAAGCCGGTGTGCATTTGGTCTAGCAATCCTGATGCTGTATCGCCCATGTCCATGTCAGTTTCACCCATCATTGCACCGCTTGCTTGAGATCCTGCCCGAGATGGTTGTCGAGAAAGCTCTGCGGTTGAGCCCGGTGCTGGCGGTTCAGGAGCAGGGGCTTGGTAACCACCTTCTTGAATGCGCTTGGAGAGCGGCAAGCTAACAATCTTTCGGCCTGATACTGACTCTACCTGTTGTACAATTTCTTCGATCGAGTGTTTAGAAACTTGGCGGCCTACGGGCTCATCATCTGATTGACCTCGGCTCTCGTGCTTCCCGTGCGCAGATCCTGGCCCGTCCACAATAGCCCTGAGCTCTTTCTCTTTAATCTTCAACAGGGAGTTTTCCTTGAATGTAGCCATTGTTTTACGATGCTCTTCTTCCATTTCCCTAATTTCATCCTGAGTTGTGGAAACATACTTGTCGACTCGCTTGCGGAATTCGTCTGCCTGTCCAGGGTCCAGACGTCCAACATAGGACTTTTCAGGAGCCTGGCTGTATGCTTCGCCTCCCTGGGCAGTGAAAATGCCCTCTGTTAGAGACGCTAGTTCACCCTTGAGACCCAAGCCGAGATCAGCTGGTGTAATCTGACTTATCCTGTACGCAGAAGACAGAATTTCCTCCATCCACTCGTGATTTTGCTGATAACGGCTCATTGAGATCTCTCTCGGGGTCAGGTGATCAAACAGGTCTCCCCTCGAGATATCCTCGTCGTCATCAAAGGCGGCATCGACTGGTGGCATTCCCGCCGGTAGTGCCGCTTGCTGGCCCTGATTCTGTCCATGGCGGGCTCTCTTGGTGGGAGGCCCAGGTGGTGGTGGCTGAGCAGGGTATGCCATCTGCTGAGGCACACCTCGAGGGTTCATCTGGGGTCCCATCTGTTGACGAGTGAGCTCCGGTAGCGAAGGCCAGTTGACTCGATCGGACAGCATGAATTCCTTTCGACGAATCTGACCGGCTCTCTGGAGAAAGTGGCGCTGCTGCATTATAGCATTGACTCTCTCGTCATACGGGATCATGGCAACAGGGACGCGATCGGCCATTTCTGCGGGACCGTAGTGCACGATGAACAGGTTTGGGTCTGGCTGCGGAGGGTTGGGGTGTCCAGCGACAGGGACGAGTCGGAAGCGTCTTCGAGCGTGGAGAGTGAATTGCTCGCCGGGAATATAGCCTGCCTTGAGGTAGTATATTTCAAGCATCTGAACGTTGTGTCAATCATCACGTAAAAAAAATCCATTGAAGGTTACTAGTTAAACCAACCAGTCCGTTGCCCAGATCATGCTTATAGATCTGCTCTGGGGGCGCCCAGACGAAGCCATCTGTCGCGAAGTTGGTTCCTAGTCTCGACAAAGGCTGCCACGTCAAGAGGATGGTGCCATCGGCGGGCTTATCAAGGTATGTCCAAAAGAAAGGCGCTTGGTCCCTCGCGATTTGAGGGGCATTCATCAGCCATTTCGCAACCTCGTTAAAGTCGAGCCGGGGGATCGCTGGGTATCGGTACGATGAAATTAGGTGGACATGCGGCATCTATTCCGCTTGATTAGCGACGACCTGGAGTTACATGCAACTGGGGACTCACAAGGTCCTGAGGGACACTGTGGCTGGGATTGAGTTGCGCCATGTTGGCTGCTGTCGGCGGCGCAGCCTCTCCTACGACCCTTCGCAGAGAGTGGGAATGGTGACAAGGGTTGTCGAGTCGAATCCGAGCTACTCGTTTGCAGCTCCGAGCATCCAAAGCGCCACGCAGTCGCTGTGAGATAAATATGCCGAGCGATTCGGTTCGGACGCAATGCGCGCGGCAGGCGGACGGATCGAGCCGATGATATGGAGATGATGTGGAAACGCAATGTCCAGGATTCGGGCGATGCGAGTTGCAGAGAGTGCGGCTGTCGTTGCGTCGCGCGAGCCCAAATTTGTCGCGACGAGGCTGCAGGCGGGTTGTAGCGAATGAGGGGCCAGTATTGATAATAAATGTGGAGAAAATAATACTGCTGCTACTACGGGTACTGTTACGAAGAGAACTCCATGCTTCAGCACAGTATTATTATCTTCGTCGTGGATTGATGACATAACTAATCCAAAAAAACAGCTTATGCGTTCAAATTTACTTGTTTGTTTTTCGATTGACTTGCCCTCTCACTGACATGACCCATTCCATCTTGTTAACGTCTATGCTCCTACTGGTAGGACAGGTATCGTCTACTTCTACACATCAACACATTAAACATCACAGGCAAATTCGCTGGCTTCAATTTGGCTAACTTTTACTTGTTTTTAAATTCGCACGGCAAACCTAATTATCCCTTTTTATGTAACATTATCATTTGCTATTCATACCCAACTTGTTAGATTTTTCAACTCCTCTCCAAACACCACCTCCTTATGCCTGGTATGTTGAGGCAGACACGTTACCACCACGGCCAGTCCAGTTGACGTGGATATCCTTTCCTTCCTGGTACTTCTCTGAAGCAAACTCAGGCTTAATGTGGAATGTGTGCGCTCCAAAGTAGTCACGCTGGGCCTGGAGCAAGTTGGCGGGCAGATCCTTGGTGCGGTATCCGTCGAACCACGACAGAGCGGTGGAGAAGGCAGGAGTGGGGATACCAAGCTCAGCAGCCTGGGCAACGATGGCTCTCCAGCCAGGCTGGGCCTTGTGGATGGCATCGTTGAAGAAGTTGTCGAAGAGCAAGTTCTTCAGGTCAGGCTCGTTGCGGTAAGCGGAGGTGATGTCCTTGAGGAACACGGATCGGATAATGCAGCCACCTCGCCACATGAGGGCGATGGAGGGCTTGTTGAGCTTCCAGTGGAACTCACGGGCAGCCTGTCACAAATTTCACATTAGCAAAGTCCGAGGTCATCAATGGGATGTAGCTAGGTGTCGCTGTCTTCTTACCTCCTGCATGAGCATGAAGCCCTGGGCGTATGAGATGATCTTGGAAGCATACAGAGCCTGCTCGAGATCGGCCAGGAACTGCTTCTTGTCGCCCTCGAACTTGCCGCTGCCACGGGCAACGTATCGGAGCTTGGTGGAGGCCTCAGAACGCTCGTCCTTGATTCCGGACAAGCATCGAGCCAAGACAGCCTCAGCAATCAGAGTAACGGGCATACCAAGGTCGAGAGCGTTGATGGCAGTCCACTTTCCGGTTCCCTTCTGGCCAGCCTTGTCGAGAATCTTGTCAACAAGGGCAGTGCCATCATCGTCGTTGAAGTAGAGGATATCCCGGGTAATCTCAATCAGGAAGGAGTCGAGAACGCCCTTGTTCCACTCGGCGAAGACGTCACCAATCTCCTTGCTGGAGAGGCCAAGACCACGCTTCATGATGTCATACGCCTATACACAAGCTTTCTGTTAGCCATATATCCCATACCAGCTAGCTATACCAGACAGCAATTGAATCAGGCCAGGCTTACCTCGCAGATGAGCTGCATGTCACCGTACTCAATACCGTTGTGAACCATCTTGACGTAGTGACCAGCACCTTCGTCGCCGACCCACTCACAGCAGGCTTCACCGTCGCTCTTGGCAGCAATGGACTGGAAAATGTCCTTAATGTAGGGCCAGGCCTCCTCGTTACCACCGGGCATCATAGAGGGGCCGAATCGCGCACCCTCCTCGCCACCGGAAACACCGGAGCCGACAAATCGGATGCCCTTGGCGCTCAGCTCCTGAGTGCGGCGGTTGGAGTCGGGGAAGTGAGAGTTGCCGCCATCAATGATGATGTCTCCCTTCTCCAGGAGGGGCAGGAGTCTGTCGATCCACTGGTCGACGGCCTTACCGGCCTGGACGAGCAGCATAACACGGCGGGGCGACTTGAGGCTGGCGATGAACTCCTTGTCGTCGTGGGCACCGACAATGGACTTGCCCTTGGCCTCGTTGGCCAGGAAGTGGTCGACCTTGGAAACGGTTCGGTTGTAAGCGCAAATGGTGAAGCCATTGTCAGCCATGTTGAGAATCAAGTTCTGTCCCCTATAGAATAGGCATGTCAGCAATTGGAGTTGGAGCAGAGGATGCGGAGTCGGATTGTTTGCAACTTACATGACAGCGAGGCCGATGAGGCCCAGATCCGCGCTTGGAACAATGTCAGCATTTCTTGAAGCTTCCGCAGCTGGGCTTGAAGAAGAAGAGGAAGCAGGTTGCGTGGCACCGCCAAGCTTGATGTTGGCGAGGCGAGCGCTACCTCAGGACCATGAGCAAGGTGCAGAGAAGTAGGAAAAGAAGTGGGATAACGCAGAAGCTCGGGAGAGGGGGAAGAGGAGGGAGACGAAACGAGGGTGTAAACAGCAACAAGAAGCACTTTTCCGTCACCGTCACCACCACATTCCGCCACAGTCACAGCTCAACACCAAACAAGCCCACGATGCCGCCGGCTCAGTGCGGGAATTGAGGTCATCGAGAGGTAATCAGTTGGGCTTTTCGGGGCGGGGTGGTGGGGTAACTGGCAGAAAGGCGAGGGGTAGAGAAGCTTCTGTCTTCCCAACAGCAGCGCAAGGAGGGGGGACTTACACAGGGCCAGACATTGTGGAGGATGTTTATTAGAGCAAAGACGGGAGATGGTTGTTGGTTTCAAAAAAGAGAAGCTATCGCCAGATGACAAGAAGGAATAGCGAGTTGAGGAGGATCTAGAGAAGAAAGGAGAGAAGAGAAGCAACGTTTTCACAGATAGGGAGGGACGGAGCAGCAAGTAAATATAGTGGGAACACGGATGGGGGCCGGTTGAGCGCCCAGCAACGCCCAGCAACCCAATAAAGAAGACCTGGAACGAGATTTTGCTGGGTTTTGGCCTACGCAAGTCCGGAGAGCCACAGAAAAGCGGGCGGGCCGGCGTTGATTGGCGCAAAGCGGCGCATCGTCATCTTTCTGTTTCGCCGCCTTGCTGCGAGGCTTTTAGCTCTTCTACCTCTAACCAGTCTATAACGCTAGCTGTGTTTTACCCAAAGCTCTCCCGCAGATTTTGGCTTTTTTCTTTTTTGGAGTTTGGGCACTCATCGTTTGAGTACAAGTAGGTACCTAATCTGAAGCACTACCCGAGGCCACTACGAAGTCTACCATATCGTACCTACCGTAGGCCATACCACAAGTACATGTATCATCATCATTGTAAATGCTTAGTACTAGTAGCTGGTGGCCTCCTCAATCCATGTCATGTCCCGGGCCGCTGTGGGAAATTCCGCGCTCTTGTAGTACTCCGTATACACAATGCCAGGAACTTTCTATTCTAAACAGCAATGCTCCGTGCAAGTTACAGCCGCTCTATCCCATGCTGTTGATTATACTGGGGCAGACAAGATACCAATAGCTGGATCGGGACAACGGCGGGCACTCTAACATTTGATATGAGCGCATGCCCATCTGCCCGCCCCACCGCCCAACCAAGGACTATCACATCTCGCCTCTCCCGTGTCCGGCTGCGTCGGGTTGAGTGCACCATCCAGGTATATACAAGGAGTCATCGCAAGAGACAATTACATGCGGCCATTAATACAAGTAAGACGCTTGGCAGGTATAGGAGTGATGCCAGGGCAACGAATGGGGGGAAGGGCTAGATGGCTCATTGAACGTTTCAGCCTCAGCCCTTTCACTCTCATGCTTGGAACCAGGACAATCTCGGTCTAGAAAAAAAAGGTATGAAGAGAACAAAAAAAGGAGAACAATACGCATTCCCCTTACCTTATCGGGGAATTTTGAAAAGTTCACACAACATGCTGCCTCAAGAAGATCCTGGCAGCCATCTCAAGCCAAAGGGAACGTAACCATCCATGTTAGTCGGACTTATTGAAACGTCACTTTTCAAAGCACTTATCGTCTCATATCGAATTCATCTGATACTCCAAAACCGTTCGCTTGTCCAAAAAAAAAAGCCATCAAAAATACGGGGTAACTATCCCGCATGAAATTGATCCTCAGCCAGCAATCTACTAAAAATCCTTAACGGCTTGATTTTTCAACCTTCGGTACATTTGTCTTGCTAAATTATTATCCCGTCCCACCTAGAAAGATGAGGTAATTTGACATTACTAGTAGAATGCCCCATACAAGTCCAATGCCTATTGTGGTCACGGGCCGAAACAGCGACCAGCCTAAGCTACGGACGGGGAGACACCGATAGGGAGACATGACTGGTGAAGGGGGAAAAAAGAGGAGCAAATTGCTTGCTAACTTGGGATTATGAATTATAAGTAATCGAACCCAATGATTGATGGAGGTCGCTCAATTCATTCCCATAGGAAGAGTATTTATTAAGTGTTGCTCTCTGCACCTATACATGAGCCTATTGCTGTGCTTGAGCTTGGGCACTCAAATGCCGAAGTACATGCTTGTACCTTCTTTTCGGGAGCAACAGCAATAGCCTAGCGCTTCAATCAAAATCAGAGCCGGACCGGGCAAAATCCCAACCTCTGCAATTAGTGTCTACTAACATCCATTAGTGCCCAATACTTTGCCTGCTTCCTAAGCTTTCGGAACAAGTTCCATGCTTTTACGGAGTACGCTGCAATTGCCTTCTGCGGGTATTATATGTATGTACTCCGAACTTTCATGCCTGCTCCGAGTGGTGGTGCTCCGTATACCCCGCTATGTGAAAGATTCTCCAATTTTTTAGGGGTCCAATCAGATTCGACCCTGAAGTGCCTCTCCCACGATGCTCGCAACGAGCGAGTAATAAGGCCCCGGTCGAGCTGCGACCTTTAATCCTACGGCAGGCCTCCTTAAAGCCTCAGAGCCTTGCAAATGAATAATGCTCCTTTTTTGGCTTGCTGACAGACATGTTAGTAGTAGTAGAATGCAGATAGCCTACTATCTCGCCTAGCTTTCGTGTCATGCCTTGATGATATTGGTAACAACAGCCGTATCAGAACAATTTCAGAATGCTCTGTGAGGTCGATTCTTCATGCTTTATCAAACTGTATCGACAATACGAATTGCTTGCATCTACGCAGTACTATGTCACCTGATAAACGGTCTGGTGGACGGATGGCCTCCATTCTAGCCTCCATTCTATTTCCATCTTTCTTCTTCTCTTAATCCAGGTAGGACGGCGGTTAACCTCCATTAAAAGTGGGCGAGCTGGGGCCGCTTATAAACCACAGAGGCAACACAAGGGAACCTGCGGGCTTTGCGGGTTTGCGGAATTAATACTAGTCCTACGGAGCAGTTGATGGGACTTGCCGGGCAGGGGACGGCCGTATCGACGAATAGCAGCGCCGTTTGACGGCTCATGCTCGATGTCCTCCCTCGGGCTGTGCGCTTTCCTTATTGAACGCTTACGGACGATGAGTAAGGAAGTTTTCGCTCAATACGAAGTGTCTTATGATCTTGTTGGGGCTGAATACATGATTTATGACTTGCAGCCGAGCAGCTTGCAGATAATAACTAGCTGTCCTGTGAATCTACAACGTCAGATCAAACCTCAAAACTCCTTTCAGTCCTGCACCGATCCGCGCTTAGAGTGTGCCCGAAAGTTGCGGGTCTTCCAGCCGATCCCCGTTTATCGGACTAAAGACCGTGACCGGCCCCGTGGCCATCTGATATCTGGGAACCTAGGCCAGCCAATGATCGTTCTGGTTTGCTTTGTATTATTTGTTCCGCGTATTGGAGAAAAGTGAGGCCATCGCGAGGAAAGAATCCTACACCATCACCATTGTTTCCTATGGCTAACTTTGGCATTACTGTAAATACATACCTGATACTAGAGCAGAAATGCTTGTACGTTGTTGGTACCGGTAGTTAATATCACATGACCATGAATGAATTTTCTAGTATTTGCCATGTCACGTGACGTGATTCGTTGGCCTGCCGATTTTCTAGACTCCGATATCAACAACCAGTTGTCAACGCCACGCTCTAAATCCAGCAAAAACGCAATTTCGACCGCTTCATTTTTTCTATAGAAATCTCAATTCGCATCAGAAGAATTATCGACGGAATATTAGCGGGGACTTTGAGCCAAAAAAGCTGCTCAAAGGTACGTTTTTTTGATACAGCTGCGAGAATCCAAATAGTCAAGAATCACGGGGTTGTTCATCATGTCACATCCACCACCTCCAGGCACAAATCTTCCTGCGCGACCTCCCGCCAGCAACTCGAGGCCGGGCTTCAGATCGAGCTTCAACCAGTCGGGCCAGCCCGCCGTACCGCCGTCGTACTCGAATGCGAGCTCTGCGCGAGCGTCCGCCCCCAGCTATCCAGCTGCCCCTGCGGCAGCCACGCACTATGGCTCGTCCTATTCGTCCTATCCTAGCCAACCTCCGGCAATGGGGATGAGCCACTCTGCGTCGGCATATTCGTATCCTCAGCAGCATCAGCAGCAGCACAATACGCAGCAGCACCAACAACAACCGCAGAGCTATGCCCCCCATGCCTACTCGCAGCCGCAGTCCTATCAGGCACAGCCATACCAGGCGCAGTCGTATCAAGCCGCACCGCGTATCCAGAACCCTTTCCCTACGCCAGGTGTTGCTGCCGGTCCCGACTACGACCCGGATATGGCTGCCCAGATTGCGCAGTGGCAAAGCGCCTACGCGCCGCAGACCGATAAAGACGGCAAACCTGTTCCGGCACCGGAGTATGCGAAGGCTGAAGTCGTAGACGCGGCCGCGCAGCAGCCAGATAAGAGCAAGACGGTTGTTCGAGAGGGCGGCGGCAAGAAATGGACGGACGATACCCTGCTTGAGTGGGACCCGTCTCACCTGCGCCTCTTTGTCGGAAATTTGGCGGGAGAGACTACAGACGAATCCCTTCTAAAGGCCTTTGCGAGGTGGAAGTCAGTTCAAAAGGCCAGAGTCATCCGTGACAAGCGAACCACAAAATCCAAGGGCTACGGCTTTGTCAGCTTCAGCGATGCGGACGATTTCTTCCAAGCTGCCAAGGAGATGCATGGCAAATACATCCAGAGCCACCCTGTCGTCGTGAAAAAGGCCAATACCGAGATCAAGGCTACCAACGTCAAGAGCAAGTCACACGGCAGCAAGAAGAAGGGCGGCAACCAGAACAATAACAGCAATAGGAATGATTCTGGAGCTGGGGGCTACGAACCGCATCTCGGTCCTAAAGCAGGTGCTGGTATAGTCAAGTCTGGTCAGAAGACCAAGAACGGCTTGCGACTCCTGGGTTAAGGAGAGGAAGGAATTCTTGTCAAGTAAACCAGCAGCAAGAATTTGGTCTATAGTTATTATTTGCATATACATATTGGCGTTGGGGGTTATTAGGACATACCCACTCATGGAAAGAAAAAAAGGAACTTCTTTGAATGCATCTAGTGCGAGTAGTATAAGAGGTGAAAAGCTGCATATAAAACACCGATTTTTTTGTATAAATTTCAGTCAAATCTTTGTTTGTCCAGTATACACCTTTATATTTCACATGGGTATCTGTTGCTCTTTGTTCTAGCCGTCTCTCTATGCCTTCCGTCATGCATGCTAATTTGAAAACCCAACTAAATCTCTCCCTTCCGCCCCTCTCTCTCTCAACTGTGCCCTTGTAACAACAAAAGGAACACTTTGTTAGGCAATATAGCCTCAAAAAAATTCAAAAGTTTTATATGCTCCGATGCATCCCATCCCATCCATATCTTCCCAGTTTGATGCTTGATAATGATAACAGGTACAAAGATTTGCCAATATAGGTAAATGTATGAAACTTAGCGGCCATTGGTGAGCCACAAATAATAGAGAGTATACAGAAAAAAACAAATAAATAAGGTGGTATGTAGAACATGGGAATCGCCAAATTGGTTGAAAATGCGTACTTGTTTATTCGAAGAAACTGTTCATTTCATTTCAATCCTCTCTTGGTCTGTCGTCTCTTGACGCATGTCTGTTATGTTGCGGAGAAGGTGGCAGGCTCTCTGCCGCGAACAGCACCTCTCCCCTTTCCATGTTCTGGTGGAGAAGTCCTGCCGTCTCCTCAGCGCTGTCGTCGTTCTCAAAGTCGCTCGCGCTGGATGATGGGGCGTCGGCATCGACGTCGGTAACGCGGACGTGGACTTGGACTTGAGCATCCTGGCGCATCTTGCTAATCTTGACATAGTTATAGGCAACAATTGCCAGCATGGTGGTGATTAAGCCAATGAAGTTGATAAGGGTGAGCTTGTCCTTGAAGATAACAGAAGCGGCCGAGATAGTGACGACTTCTTTGAAGATGCCGGCAATGGAAAGTGTGACAACGGACGTGCGCTGCAGCAAAGCGAACTCGGATGCTGTCATCAAAAAGGCGATACATCCAGGGAATAGAAGGAACAAGGGCGTCATGAAAGTACCCCATTGATTGCTAAGAGTTTTCAGTCCTTCCCAAAAGGGGCCAAATCCTTCAACAGGAATTGCAATGGAAATCAAAGTCAAGAACATGACTGGCGTAAGGAAGAAGATGCTAGAAAACGGATTGGAGGTGGCAGGATTGCGGAGAAGTAGCATCTGGGTGAGGCCCCAGCGAAAGCCGGAAAAGAAGGCTGCTGTGATGACGAGAGCGAAGCCGCCGAGCTTAAACTCGACTTCGCCAAACACCATGAGGACCACGCCCAATGTCATGGTTGCGATGATGGCCACGAGGCGCCAGGTAGGTTTTTCGAGGCGGAAAGCGAAAGCAAATAGGAGAACGAACGCAAGAGAGGAGGATTTGCACATGGCTGAAGAGTGTTAGAAGCTGCAAGATTATGACGATGCGTAGATCTAGAATAGCGCCACTTACTGTAAAACGTCAGACTGATGAACTTGAGCGAAGTATTGCCCAAGCCAATATCCAGACCAGTGGCTGCGCCGCAGGGGCCAACTCTTGTCAGATAAAACATCTTTGTCATGACTGGGCCATTTGCTTCTATCTCATGCCGAGATCTGCCCATGTCAGATGCGTGGGGTCGCTGTGGTCGTAGTGATGGTATAAAATAGAGAACTAGGGCTGAGAGACAGAATTGTACCACCATGTGCATTGCCGTGGTAAAGAGGGGGAACGCAAAGTTGAGGCGATCTTCATCAAACATCCATTTGTTATACTGCGAGACGTTTCTGTTAGAGGAGGTGACCTTGCAAACCAGCATATCCTTGACCACAATCGACTTACCAGTGAAATTGACAGGGAAAACAGGTACCATAGGAGAATCAAAACGAGGTTAACGAGTAGCCTCCTGACGACGTCCTTATCCGCCTCTTGACGCTCCTCTGCCGACAAGCTCTTGTCGCGCACAATGCGCTGCCCCAACTGAGTGATCCTTTGGCGCTTCTTCTGCCTCCGGGCACGCTCCTTGTTGCTGAGCCCCGTCTCTTCGTCGCTGTGTAAATCTTCGTCGCTGAAACTGGATCTGCCTCTCGCTTCCTCATCATTTCCGGAACCGACTGATGTGCTGCTGCTTCCTCCGTTCTCCTCAAAGGGGTCTGATCGGTCAGACGGGTTGGCCAGAAGGTGTTGTCTGCCAGCACCAGCACCGGCAGCCATTGGTCTCCCCGGTGCGGCCTGAGGCTGGCCAACGGAGTTCATGGCGCTGCTCTTCCGTCTTCTGTGCCCTATCGGCTCCATCTCGATCTCTGTACTGTCGTCGGGTCGTCCACCGACCCGCGAAGAAGCCACTAATGCAGAAATGGTCCCCGTAGGAGCATATGGCGAGTTCAGTATGGACGTGCTCGTAGATGCGCCCTCTCCTTCACCCTCAGCTAAGGCGGTAGCGGCAGATCGAGAAAAGTCAGGGAAAGGTTCGGTGAAGGTCGTGTCAATGGCAATGGAGGAGCGGCGTCGAGGGCGTGTATAGGCGCTAGACTGAGGTTGAGACTGAGGTTGAGACTGAGGTTGAGGTTGAGGATGAGGATGAGGATGAGAGGCGGGCGGAGGGCTTGAAGAGCGGTTGGAGGACATAGTCGCAGTAATGAAGGGGCATCCAGACGGGGTTCACAACTTTTCTGTTACCCAGGCTCGTGCCCATGCCCATGTCCGGGATCTGGTTGGCTGCCCAAGGACTGCTTCTTCTGGGGGTTCAACGGGGTGCCCACTCGTGTGTCATCGGCTCAGTCTCTCCGCCCGGAGGTCTCGTGCGATGCCGCTAGAATGAATTATGAATTATTATGGGCCACACACCTTGGCGGACGAGTTGCTGGTTTGCGAGAGAGAACACGCAGCCGTATCCGTAAATTGATGAGCAGACGCTTGACAAACGTGCAAGAGTATTGCAAGGGGGTGGGGAGTTGACAATTCCAGTAGTGCCAGTTAGGTAGCCTCAGGGCGGTCACCAGGCTTGGATCAGCAACTTCGGGGGCGCCTCCAGCAGGGCCCCTTGCCCCTGGAAGCATTCAAGTTGAGCTTAGGCCCCTCAGGGGAAGGCTAGAGAGGTACTTGCCGGCTCCCGCACCAAAGCGCTCCAGTAACCGCAGCGTGAAAAGTACCTACCGGTGCACCTCCATAGGTACCTTTCAGCACGATCGCCTTACTATCCTACTCCGTACAGATAATATCTATGGAGTGGTAATATGGTGGTGGCGGCGTGGCTTCATGTTGCACTGCAATTCAGGCGAAAGACGTGCCTAGCCTCTAGCCTCTAGTCATCTATAATATCCGTGCTGCTAAGCTGGCGGCTTTATTGCTGCTATTCATACTCACTTACGAAGTAGGCAGGAGCTATTAGTATTATTACTTACTATTAGGCCTAAATGGGAAAATCGATCATATTAAAGCGCATCGCCCGCCTGAATATATTGGTCTCGAATTCTTGGCGGCATTAGCATCTAAAGTGGTGCGCTGCATGTTCTTCTATTTCTTTAAGTTAAGGAGCGAATAAAAGTCCAACGCGCGAAGGTCCGGGGTCTTTTGCTGCCAACGGACTGTCGCGTGCCTTGTCGATACATGCAGCTTCGTACTCACTGAAATCAATCGCTTCAATCCTCTTCCACTCCCACATGCCAGATAGACTGTGTGGATACGGCAGTCAAGCGCTAGGGATTAGCGCAAGGGCAAGCAAGCAGAGTCCATCTCATGTCCCGAGCATCCGCCTGAATGAAATCATCGAGTTGGCACAAAATCTAAAGTGCCGTGCATGGACCGCTATGGGTGATGAGCCCACGGGTTACCGCTTCCGGCCAAAAGAATATCGTACATTACTTTGTAAACGCAGCACTCTGTGTGAAGCCGCACATACAAATAGTAATTGAAATTGCTAGCAGGTAATTACAAGTTTCAACATTCCTTACGTCCAGTGTTGGATATTCTGTGCAGCCAAAAGCTGAGATTTCAAGCAGTGTCGCCAAGTCTGTAGCGTTGTTTCGGTATGATTGCGCTGTCTACAAAGGACAAGTACTATAGCCTCCTGAGATGGATGGCTGTTACCCCTGTCTATTTTAGTATCAGCCGGCTTCTTCCCCGCTCAATGAAGAGAGGGTCCAGTTATGAGGTACCTCAGTAGGTCCCAACACAGTACAGAGTACTCCGTATAGCTGTGTACGAAACATAAGGTAAGAGGCCGTTTGGATGCCACTCTCTCGTGGAGAGGTTATACACGCATATATATACGCACACACTCAGTCCTGTCTGTTGTAACTGATTTACAGAGCAATAGCTGCCGCCATTCAGGCTTGGCGTAGGTAGCCAGCCGTCTGTGCTACTTGATTCACCCTCCGTTGGTTGATACTGCTTGTACTTCGTAGTGCTACCTTAGAAAGTCCCGATGGCTTTTTAGGCTCCGTGGCAGCAAAGGATTGTACTATTAAATCCTTTCAACTAAATAGCATCGTCATTTAGAATACTTGTGTGTAGTTCAGACGTGAAATTCGCTGATTGGGCAAGAAAAAAAAAAAGATGCAGGATTAAAGTTGGCGATAGAGATATGTCTTCATCAATATAAAGTAGCAACTCAATAAATTTGATTACGTTCGGCAGCATCGTGAGCCTTGTTATGACCCGCCGCAGTCAAGCATACCACCCTGTCCTTATGGATCTTAAATACCCGCCGTGTAACAGCATGTTACCTATTCCAGCCCTGCTTGGAAGGCTCCAATAAATCCTTCCGCTATTTAGCCCCATCCATCTGAGTGTCATGCCTGTTCCATTTTCTTGGTGGCTACATTCGCCGCTATGAATGCTGTTTGCTTCTAATCCAAGTGCATTAAACGCAAGCAGTCCTTGGGCCACTCATGTATGAGCCTGATAAATTTAACCACGTTGTATCCCAAAGCTTTCTCCCTTATTGTTACATCCTTTTTTTTTTTTTTTTCTATATAGAGGTTCTTGGCATGAGAGTTGATGCTGATGTGTTGCTACTAGTCCTGCCGTAGTACTCACATCAAATGTTCATCATGGGAAATGCCTTATGTAAGTATCAGATTATGTAATCATCTGTTAACAGACTTACCAGTTCAGGTCACATGGCTTTAGTCCCGTTTCAATCACGAGCGCGGTACGTACCTGGCATCGGTACCTGCGTTGCACCTCGGTCAATCAAGCATCCTTGATATAAGACTTGTAGAATCTTCAAATACTGGTCATTCTCTTTACAATTTCATTATTTTCTGAAAAATCATTACCTTTGACTTCCATTTAAATTAATCCATCATTTTTCCCCATCTAGGCTCCTCGAATGAGAGCTCCCTAATACTGCGTAACTCTGTAAATGTAAATTCAGTCGCCGCTGGTCCACATCCGCCACCCCCGGTTTCGCCGAGGCTATTGTCAGCCGGGCCCCTCTACTAATGCTCGCCTACTAATATAATAGTTGGTATGTCATGAAGCCTCATCTCATACAAACCAACTACAACTTTTCTTCCTCTTGTGATTCCTCAAATTCTCCTCTCACTCTCTAAGCTGAAAGGGATCTCTACCGCTCCACATAATTCAGCAACATGGAGGACGCTTCCTGCAGCGGCTCTACGCCTTTCAAGCGCCTTGTCGACCACCAGTCCCGGGATCTCAGCCACCATCAAGACAGACATGTGAGCCGAGGGGCATTTGGCCAGAATGTAAGCATTTCCTCTTCCTGTCGCTTTAATACCACCTTTTTGAGGGAAATGAAGCCCACGTCGCGATGTTATCAGTGCTAATGTTTTTTCCCGTACAATAGCAGGCTTTCCGCTCTTCACCGCTGCATCCCACTCAGGGCCAACAAGATGGATTCGGCGCCTTCATGGGCAGTGCGAACGCGTTGCCAGGCTTTGAGAGCGATCCTGCCACCAGACTGACGCCATCTCTACCCTTTGCGCAAGTTGCGCCACCACACGCAGCAGCTCATCCTGGCTTCTCGAGTCCCATGCAGATGACAGCTCCAGCATCAGCTGCAAACAGCTGGGCTGCTGATTTCAGCCGCTTCTCTGCGCAACAGCGATCGCCTGCTCCAACAGCCCTATCGCAATCCCGTCAGATGAACCATTCACCAGCTCAGACCTCCTTCCAGCCTGCCTTTTCACAACCAAACTTTGCTTCTGCGTTTGGACCGTCCGTGTTCAGCCCTCCCACTGGTGCCGTTAAGGAACCAGAATTCGACCAGGAAATGTCCCGCTGGATGTCGACCCACGGAGGTGGCAACATGACGGAGGTGGACGCCGCCATGGAGCGAATGGCCCTCGAATTGGAAGAAAGCGAAGCGATAGCCGCCGCAGTCAAGGCCTCGCGCCTGACAGATCTCGAGACTCCTGAAATCAGTAACCTAGCGCTCGACACGAGGGAACTAGAACCTCAGCAGGTAGAACCCGTCATGGAGCAACATCAGGAGCCAGAACTGGAAAAGGAACAGACAGACACCCAGAACCCCAAATCCGCCGTCGCTGAAGCTGCCGAGAAGCTACTTGACTGCGTAAAGCACGAGAGCGGCGAGAAATGGCAAAACTCCATCTTCCTGTCGCTGATGCGAGATTTCCGCGACGGAAGAAAGGACATTGTGGGCGATGAGATTCTCTCGACGACGGGGGAGACAACTCCGGCTGCCCAACCCGTGGCAACCTGACTCCTGTCTACGGGAGACTCTGATAGTGGCCCGATGCTTAGAGATTCTGAAGGGATGTTCAGGTCTTGTGTCAGACATCTCAGCCAAACTACGTTTTGAATTGTGTTTTTTAAGGAACTGTCTAGCTATTTAAGAGGAAATGCATGGGCGCCGGATGGTAATAAGTTTGAATCAATTGGGAGCAGGCGTTTTTTGGGATAGCAGCTTGCAATTTGGGAACTTGTCCAGGGTATTAGACTGTATTTATCACAATGTACGATCTGTCCTTTATTCTTCTTCACATTTGGTTCTTCTAGTACGCTTCATGCAAAAGAGATCCACCAATCTAGGAGGGGGACCATGTACGATAGGACAAAGAGTCCAAAAATAATGAGGGACTCATGGAATACATCATCAGATTTGCATTATATATCTATAAAAAAAAGAAACGTAGTCATACATCACTGCGAAAGGGGGCATCAAACGCCACGTATACAAAAATCATCTTTTTCGTATATTTGCAACAGCAAGTCCTCGACTAAGCCAGCTGCATACCTTTCAATTCATAGTCTTTTCACCAACAGGAAAACCATACGCTCGCCTCTAACCAGTTCTAGCTGGGACGAAAAACAAGGCGTAAAACCTTTGCCAAAAGAAACACGGCGTCCTGGTCTACGTACATGTAAAAAAAATAACCCCAACAAAAAAAAAAGGAGGAAGGAAATAAAGGAAATAAAGCCGCTAGTGCGCACGCTGGGCTCACAGGCCACTGCTGGATAAGAGCGCGAGAAAAATAATAATGATAGTGAAAGCAATGGCCAGTAGCCGCATGAAATTGCCTCTCCAAAACCTCCAACGCCGTATGAACAATAACTGTTACGAAATGCAAATGAGAAAAAGAAAAATAGGTAACGCCCCAAGATGAAGGAAAGGGAGCCTCCCTTTTGTGTATGACACGGAACAGCAGCAAAAAAAAGTTCGTGTCTGCCCAAAAGTAACACCCGTGCCGAAACACCATGACCAAAGCAGCCCCGGAGGAGTTTATAGAACCAAGGAGAGGGAAAAAAAATGTAAAAAGAACCAAGCATCATCTACGGAGTAGACGTGCTGGTTTCAAAATTGACATGTGAAAATCAGGTAGCCCACCAGAGGCAGCCACAAGGCGTCAACTCTTCTGCCTTCTGAGAGAGATACGGCACATTCCAACTCCTTCTGACCGCGCGTCGACTGCGGAGTAGCTGCACCGCTTTCTCTTGATCCGAGTTAGAGCCTTCATCAATCTCAATTAGGATGAGGTTCCCAAGGCTGTCTGTCAAATTCTTCATACTGCGTCCGTTATCGATAATCTGAACTTGGCGACAATATGCCTTGGGGGCGTCGTCGGTGTCTCGTCTCTCTAGAAATTTGACGGTTTTAGGGTAAGCGTGTAAGCCATCCGTAGGGTACGGGTTGGGCACAGAGCTTGTTGACGTTGATTTTGAAGTTGGATTAGGCGAGTTGCTGACATTCTGGATGGGATAGATGAAAATCTCGAGTGTCGTACCAGGCCAGGTGCATATCCAGGGTTTATCGCCGTTCTGGGCTCCGATACTTGGAGCTTTTGCCCGGATTACATCATAATCGACAACTGGGCCACCGAAGTTGTCCCAGCGCTTAGTCTTGGAAGAAAGGGAACTCTCGGTGACGACGACGATCTTGTCATATGTAACTTTAAGCCACCACGCCGGGCCACGGCGAGGTTCAAAAGTGTCGTTGACAAGTGTCAACGTTTCACGAGAAACACTTGGAGGCTGCGTTCCCCAAAGAAACTGGGCATCAACAGGATTGACGGCCTTGAGAGTGAGGTTATAGCTCTCTGTATCTCTCTCCTTGCTAAATACGCCGACATTCATTTCGTAGTAACTAAAAGGCATGTTACAGCTCCAGGCAGAAGCTTGGCTGCTATCGTTGAGGCATGTCTTGGGTGCTTGGCTGGCAATTAGGGGTGGCAACTCATAAGAGCCAACGGGTAAGCGAGGTAGATTTGGAGGGACGACCGGCAAAGGTATGACATCAGACGACGGCGTCGGGTCCGGGGGTGGTGGATAATTATCACCCTGCGGGCTAATCGACAAGTTAGCATTGAGACACTGAATGAAAAAAGGGGGAGAAGAGAGACATACCCAGATTTTTGTGACTTATGCCGCGAGAGAACAGTTCCTATAACGGCACCCAATATGACGCCAATGAGAAGAACGCCAATGAAAAGCAGACATATTGCCCAGTACGGCACAATACCCCAAAGCTTCTTCTTTGCCCTGCGCTGCCATTTAGTCATTGGAGGCTTCTCTGCCTCGTTCTGCGCGGCAGTATTGATGTCGTGATGACTGCGGGTGGATGGTCTTGACTGCGAATGCTGTAGGTCCTCTTCAGTAGATGAAAACTCGGGATTCCGCGTTGCTACTCCGATTCCACCAGCGCCAGTGATGGTTTGAGCTACATCATCGGCTGGGCCATCTTCTCGTACTGTAGGGGTGGTAGCCTTTGCAACAACGGCCTGATCCGGGTACCTCGTATAAGGAGGCAGCTCTTCGGTATGTCCCAATGGCCCAACCAAAGCGCCTGCTTCTTCCCCATCGGGGCCAATTTGTCTTTGATAGGCATCGCCAGACGTCGTAAAGCCGACGGGTATCTGAGTAGGGGTCTCATCGCCGCTATTGACGGTATTTTGAGGGTAGAGAGCATATGGATGCGCGGGTCCGCGGTTCGCAGCCTGTTCGGTTGAAGCCGTAGCATTGCTCAATGTTCTTTGCGGATACATTTGATACGGATGCGAAGGGCCGGTGGGGCCTCGATAAGGACTCTCAGGCCGTATCTGGGGCGCATTTGTGAACGATGCCAGCGCCGACGATAACGATGGACCAGTTTGAAGAGCATTTGAGCCATCGCTGCGAAGCGTGAGTGAATCGTGAGGTCGTGGAGGTTTGATTGCGCTGGATGGGCGGGCAGAGGTAGATGCCGGGGGTTTAGAAAGGCTAGAGGTCGCCGCCTGTTCGTTGGATGGGGTTTGAGACAATAATCGAGCCTGTGAAGAGGCGGGAGAGACAATCGTGGGATTGTTTGTCGTCGAGAGTAGTGATGAGCCGGCATTTTGTGCTAAATCCGTTGGCCGAAAGCCGTCAGCCACGGTGGCCGCAGCCAGGTCGTATGAACTTTCATCCTCGCTCCCGTCGTCAGACGACCCTGAAGATCGTCTCTGGACCGGCTTCCTGGCGAAAGCAGAGGGTCTATCGTTGAAAGGATCCATCGCGACGGCGGCAAGATTGGCGTCGGATGGACGGCGCTGCGGCGACGATGGCCAGAGCGGGAGGAGGTCAGGAGCAGCTCAGAACGAAGCGGCCCCGAGAGGCCGCAAATGGCACCTGTCGGCGTCCTCTCCCGATCGACCGTGTTGGAACCTCAAGTCGGCCGGTCGGGAAGAGAAGAATCGCCAAGAGAGGGCGAGATAGAAACCGCAATGCAAGACCGACGGTGGTTTATTTTTTTCGTTCTTCCTTCTCTATTCGATTCGGCGTTAGCGTCGGAGGCCGTGTCGTGAGAAGTGTGCGGTATGGTGATTTCTGCGAACGGAGATGTGGCGTCGACGACGAATTGGCTGGCTGAGGCGTGCGATATGGCGATGCGAGGCCGCAGAGCCGACATGTGGTGTTGTGAAGCAGGAGGAACGCTGGGATCGCGAGATAACGAACTGGAACTACGGGCTCCGTAGCAGAACCAGACCAGAGCGGCTGGGGTGCTGCTGCGGATGGGCCAAGAGCAGACCACCCACCTGCCACTCAAAGCCGCTGAGCTGCAGTGCTCGACGCAGCGCTAGACTGCAGAAACCGGCGCCAAAAAACCTGATGGCCAGCACGGCAATTCAGTGACACGGTAGGTTTCGAGTCTAGCGCTGGGCTAGCCTGAAGAAGCCTAGACGAGGGCCGGAAAAAGAGGAACCTGCGCCGTGCCATTGGCGAGCAGCATTTCACTGGTCAGAAGCGGATCTGAGCCGTTCTGCTAGCGAGAAAGCGGAGATACGCCTACATTTGGGGGGCCCCTGAAGAAGAAACTTTGAGCAGGTCTTAGAACAAGTTTTATTTTTATTTATTTTTAAGCAGCAGAGACATGCTAGTGGCATATACCAGTAGTACCTACCTAGTAGTACTTAGTATCATCAAGAGGTACCTGCAGTTGATGAAACGACGCTCACATGACGGACAGCATGCATGTCGTCATGTAAGTGCATGTACGGGTATTAGGTATGTAGGGAGTACGGATATAAGTGCCAGGTAGATCCTGGCTCAGACAGCATCACGTGAGAGCGATAAGAGAACGGCTGGTGCGTTACACGTGTTACGAAGTACCTTATACGAAGTACTTCAAACTTTGTACATGTCGGGATGGCAGTGGCAGGAAAAAACCAAAGACGGGCACGGCAGCATTTCCCGCAAATCGCCTTGTCCGGCTGCTCCATCAGCGGAAGAGCCACCTCTATAATTACTCTGGGCTGATACTAGTAGGTACTACTACTGTGCTGTATTTCAAAATTCCTGTTATTAATAGTAAAGAAAAAGGCGCTCAATCTGCATAAGACTGGGGGCCGATGCCGCGAGCCGGATGTCACAAGTCCACGCCAAGCCCAGCTCGACGACAAGCGGCAATTGCATCTGATGCCAAGCGCTTCTCCGGCTGCCGTATACTGGTATTTGACTTGTCGAATTTTCTATTGCTAAACAGCGAGATGCAGAGCATGAATTGAATAAATAAATAAACATTAGTGTTGCGAGAGGGCCGAACAACTGTAATCTCACCACTAAGACGCCAGGTCGGCAATAGCCTCTTCTTTACTAGCTTCCAAAATTGGCCTTGGTCGTCGGGCAACATCAAAGGGACGCAAAAAGCTTGGATAAGAGACTAACACCAACTACCTAGCCCTATTTCGACCAGCGCTGACAAAGCTGCCGACGAAGTTCTGTTTTCTCCTCTAAACAAAATTAACAGTGAGAAAATTGATGTCAGGTTCAGTTGCTGGAGTGAGTGAGCGCTGCCCCTGTACCTGTTAGATTTGCCGAGCGAGTGCAGCCACTATTGCATCACCACTTGGGGGGATGGATGGGGCCGGGCCAAGGCGTGCAGAGCTAGCCTAATACTAATCTTCAGTAGTTTTTGCGGAGGGCGCCAGAAACAGTATCCGTGCTCATAGGCTGGGCGTTGGGCGTGATTGATACCTCGAATGAGGGAGGCAAAGACGGTTTTGTGTTCAGGGTATCGTCAAGACTGAGCACAACACAAATATGCTGTACAATATGTATATTTTTTATGGTATTTCAAAAGAAGACGACGACTGGATGCCGTTCGTTCTTCAAACTTACAGAGTATGGAAATGAAGAATGCCACTTCTGCACAGGAAACCTGGTCAACCTGTCAATAAGCGATACCTAGCATATTAAGCATAGGCACTACCTTAAGCACCTCATGATGAACATACGGGAGCAGCGGGAGGGAGAAAATTCGGCATCTTGTCAAAAAAGCTTGCCCCAACTTCGTTATCAACACAGCACTGCACTGTTCGGCTGCAGTACGCCCGAATATGGGCTGGTATGTGTCTCGCTGTCTTGTTTTAGATGCCAGCAGATTAAACAAATTAGCTTCCCGTCATGGTTGTATCAACGACACCGATCTGCCGACACTTAAAGCCGACATTTGCTGCTAATCCCTCCCCTTGCGCGCGCTCAAGTTTCGAGGTCATTGATAGTGGCAATTGCACAAGGTTGATCACGCCACATCGCTGAGGGCGACTGTCTTGGTGTTTCATCTCTAGAGGCGCACAATCTGGTGAATTTACTACTAATAGGTACTAAATTATAGTTTACCTCCAGTAAACGGAGCTGGGTACCTAAGGTAGTTGCCATGTTGTGTGTAACGGCACATGATTTAATTTTGAGCTGTTGGCAAATAGAGTGCTCTCAGTTGACCCCAGCGCTTATCTTGATCGCTACCAAGATGACACGGTCTAGAGGCATTCTCACGTTGCCGCACGTAAAATATGTTAGCCACTCTATGTACTCTTTATGGTAGTTAAATAATATTAAGGAATATGGCGCACATCGTGAGGAAATTAAGAATTTACCCTCAATAAGCTACCACTCGCTAGTGCTATGTACCAGGCATAGATGCACGAGGATACCGACCATCTCCGTTGTTGTTCATTCACACCTCTTAAGATAGAGTGATATAGGTAAATGCAGGGGGAGATCAAATTAATATTGTTCTGCCTTATTTGTAAGTGTAGTTCAGTCTTTACAAATCTCCTCGCAACGTCTTCGATTCGCTGGCCATATGTACTTGCTAAGTCGTGTAGACTCTGGCTCAGAACCGTCTCTGCAACATCTTAAAGTGCCAAGACTGGACTGGACATTGAACTAGCATTGCTTATTTCGAAAACATCAACCTGATGACAAGACCAATGACTCTTCCAAGGCATCTCTGCCTCTGCTATCTTCTAGTAAATAGAGACCAATATCTAGCTTCTCTAAATATCCTAACCTGTAATCTTGTAGAGTGCGAAGATATTGGAGACAGCTTCACTATATCTCAGTTCCTCTAATAAGACTGAATAAATATCTTTATATTTTAGTATCAAGTAATAAAGAAAAATAGTAAGTGGAAGAGATAGCACAAATCAGAGGGAAGCAAAAACATATGAGAATATCCAAATCCTATTACGAATAAATGGTTAGGTGCGCCAATGAGTATTGCTGAATTAATTACTTTTGAATCATCTGATGAACAATGCTAACGAAGCAGTGGAAGCAAAATTTGAAGCAAATAACAAGTAATGTTCCTGTAATGTATTGCCAGAGATGAAATCTTCACAGAATTGTTCAGGTAGAAACACCGCCATAGCGAAGCGTGACCACCACCGGGGGTATATTTGGAGTTTCTAATGCTTGAAATATTTGCTTGAATTGGATATATAATTTGTTTCTCTTTCTTCCAATGCTGTGGCCAGCTGGATATATTTTGTTTCGAAAGCGCCCCAGTGGTTGATGCCAAATCTAAGTAGGATCTCAATAACCACTTCTGGCCACATGAAGTACAAGCCCACGAAACGAGAACCCCGTCAGGCTCTGATTCGCGCAGTGCAGACACAAATTCTTATTCATCTTTACAACCGCCCAGAAAGCATCTGATAATTTGCATCTGGTTGGACGATGGCTCTACAATACTTTGGGCCTAATGCGGGAGGCCGGCGACAAGTACGTGCAGCTGCATGCATGTGTACAGTCTTGTCGGCCTCAGGCTGTACAACTGCTGGCCAAGTGATGCACTGCCAGCAGCAGCTTTATGGCCTCCCGCTACAGGCGGCTCCCAGATAAATACGTAGGGTTCATCTTTTTCTTCCTCATCTTCTCCCTCTTCTTCTTTTCCCTTCCATATGGTTTGCAGACTTCTCAATACTTTCTCCTCTATCAGCCTGCCACTACTCGCCCTCATCACTCCCTCTACCTGACGATATTGAAAGCTCTTTGGTTCTCCCATAATAACTTTAGAATTACTGGACAATGAAGAGAAATCAGTGAGTCTCTAGCTAGGTGTATGGCTTCTTCTACTCACCACGCAATTACTTTACAGGATCGGTTATCCTACACCTCCCAGCACACCGTCCGACGGTTCCCTCAAACCATGCTTCCACTTTCTACGAAACAGCAGCTGCAAATTTGGGGCACGGTGCAAGTTCTCGCACGACGTCAGAAGCGCGCAGGCAAGCCATTTGGCGAGTAAGAAACATCCTAGTGCTCTTACGGGTCATGTTGGAAACAAGCGCAGTCAGCCTCCACAGGGAAAACTATGCAAATGGAAGCAGTTACTACAGAAAGGAGAAGAGTCCGCTCGACCATCACTTCAGATAGTCAGCCAATTCTTCAGCCTGGCCCTCGAACTCATGGATGGAGATGTCGGTGCTGCCCAAGAGACAATCAGGCTTCTTGTTACAGAAGCTGGCTTGTCTTTCATCAAGGATGTGATAGACAGGCATATCCAAATGGAAAGTCTCTCCACAGCAGGCTGTCATCTCTGGGAGATAGAAATCAAGCCACTCTTCAGACTTGTGACTCATCCCTGTGTTGTTGATTCTGCTGTTCTAGAACAAGAAGTCGCAGCCTTATTCAATTACATGGTTGGAGTGGGAGGATCTAGGATGAATAGGCTCTTTCACTACGTTACCTCGCTGGTTCAATCATGGCCTGCCCTTTCAACGCAGATGTCGCTGATAGAGGCAGTTGAGCTCTCTCTTGCAGTATTGGCCAAGATGCTAGACTGTAACACTACTAATATCGTCAACGATAACTTCTTGACATTTGCCAACGGTTTGGCTCGTCCCTTAGATGGATCATCAGAACCAGAAGAGATGTTTTATCGCCTTCAAGCCACCAAGCATCTTCATTATGTCCGTCAACGTCTTCAAATTGGAAGTCATCTAGCGAATCTGGAGGTTCAGAGCCAGGTTGCTGTCACACACGAAACTTTCGTATTAACACGAGATTTACCGGGCCATCTATCAGTTGGAGGGCCAAGACACGATAATGATCAAGCAGATATAACCAATATAAAGATCTTGCCGACATACAAGGAGATTTTATCACCGCGAGAGGAATATTTACCGGTAAATGATTGCTCTCAATGGCATATCCCTGGTATCAGCGGGCGTTTGGACAGGGAATTTCGTTTAATACGAGAAGATACCGTCGGACAGCTACGAGATGCGATTCGTGGCGCTTTTGCCAGAATTCGTGGTTCCACCAATGAGACTCATCACCAAATGAACAATAACAACTTGCGCACATATACATATGATTCTGCTACGCTTATCAACATCCAGTTCGAAAAAAACACTGGCCTAGATTTGGTCGTCCGCTGTAACCAGCCTCCTTCCGTCCCTGCGCTGAATCCTCGACAAAGAAAGGATTGGTGGGAAAGATCAAAACGCCTACAAATCGGTGCACTAGTTTGTATTATTGATGAAACAGAATCAATCATGTTTTGTACTGTGTCCGAGTCGACTTTAAGGAACAGAGACGAAAAAAAAGGTCGTCAAGCGAAGAAGCCAGCAGATGAAGCCCCTGGACCTCCAACGGAATCTACACCATTGACACTTTCAGATCACGGCGATTATCTACATGTCAACTTACAGCTCATTGATGCCACAAGAGATGACGTTGCTCAGGCTCTTCATTGGTACAAGAGTATGGGTTCCTCGCGACATCGATATCTCGTGGAGTTTCCTGGTATTCTCTTGGCGTCGTTCAAGCATACGCTTGACGCCCTCAAGCAAATGCGAGAGAAGCCAAATATGCCCTTTGTTGACCTCTTGGCGCCATCGAATGCCATAGATACAGAAGTAAATGTTCAGCCGCCGTGGTACGCAAGAACGGCCGGCTTCTCATTCGACATCAAGTGCCTCACACATGATAACACCGAGTTTCTCATTTCACCTCAGCGTCCCCCGGATCCAAAAATGGTTGAAGCGCGAACAACGCTTGATATTACACAGTCCTCCGCCCTCTTGAACACCTTATCGCAAGAATTGTCGCTCATACAAGGCCCACCAGGTACTGGTAAAAGCTATACGGGAGAAAAGATCATTAAAGTCTTGCTGGCAAACAAGAAAGAATCCAACCTTGGGCCGATATTATGTGTTTGCTACACCAATCATGCCTTAGATCAGCTTCTTGAGCATCTTCTTGATGATGGAATCGACAATATCATTCGTATAGGGTCTCGATCAAAGTCAGAGAGGCTACACGCTTTGAATTTACGAATTGTCGCTCAACAGGGCGATCGCACAAAATCAGAAAAGAGCAGCCTTTACAATATAGGACATGAGTTGGATAGCCTAACTATCAACATTGAAGATTCTCTCAATAGATTGTCGACATCGGATTCGCCACTTAACCTCAAGAGATTTCTTGCAGAAACCTTTCCCACACATCATACTATGCTGTTTGGGCTTGATGAAGACGGATGGGAGAGAGTCGATAGACCTCACACTACCTTACGAAAGTGGCTGACAGGGGGCTCGCGTGACAGCACTCGATGTCGGGACATTGAGATCCTGATGGAAACTGAGCTGTTTGCTATGTCTAATGCCGAACGCCGAGGATTACATCAGTATTGGGTGAACAGAAGCGTGGCTTCAATTGTTCGCACAGCTACGAAACTGCAGGAGGAACATACCCAGTTGATAGAGCGCCGTAGCCGTGTGCGCAGCGATGTAGATCTGCGCTGCCTCAGCCAGGCCAATGTCATTGGAGTTACAACAACCGGTTTGGCAAGGAATCTAAACCTTCTCCGCAAACTACGAGGCAAGGTCATGCTTTGCGAAGAAGCCGGCGAAGTGTTAGAGGCTCACATTCTGACGGCGCTGCTTCCTTCAATTGAGCATGCCATCTTGATTGGCGACCACCTTCAGCTTCGTCCACAGATTCAAAACTATGATCTGCAGAGCACAAATCCCCGAGGAAAGCAGTATTCTCTAGACACGTCGTTGTTTGAAAGACTTGTTGAGCCGCCACACTTGACGGATTTACGACTTCCATTCAGTACATTGGAAACCCAGAGAAGGATGCATCCATGGATATCTGAGCTTATTCGATCCACTCTATATCCGTCTTTGCAAGACGCTGAGAACGTAAAGAATTATCCAGGAGTAGTAGGTATGAGAGAGCGGCTATTTTGGCTTCATCACGACCATCTGGAAGCTGGCGCGGCCAGCCATGACCCTTTAAATACCTCGCACTCGAACGATTTCGAAGTTGATATGACAGTGGCTCTCATATCTCATCTTGTCAGGCAAGGAGAATATTCTCACGATGATATCGCGGTTATTACGCCGTACTTGGGCCAGCTCCACAAGCTGCGGCGTCGAATGGAATCTATGTTTGAGATATGCCTCAACGATCGCGACCTTGCAGAACTCGAGGAGTTTGAGCATATAGACCAGACAATCTCCGCAGCCATGAGAAAGCAGCCTGCTAAGTCAACTCTTCTAAGGAGTGTTAGGGCGGCAACGGTTGACAACTTTCAAGGCGAGGAAGCGAAAATTATCATCATCTCTCTTGTTCGGAGCAATCTGCAAAAGAAATGCGGCTTCCTTAGCACTTCTAACAGGATCAACGTCCTGCTATCACGTGCAAAACACGGCATGTACATTATCGGCAACTCCAGCACATACTATAATGTTCCCATGTGGGAGGAGGTTATTGACAAGCTCAGTGCCAGCGGCCGCGTTGGTAGAAGCTTGGAGCTTCAGTGTAGCCGACATCCCGACACGCCAATTCGTGTCTCGCAGTCAGATCATTTCTTACTGTTCTCTCCTGAGAGCGGATGTAATCTACCATGCGACAAGAGGCTTCATTGCGGTCATCCGTGTACTGGAAGATGTCATTCTGACATTCTTCACAGTGCAGTTAAATGCCTTGAGCCCTGCCCCCGATCACAAAAGGGCTGCAGTCACCCTTGTCCTCGGGCGTGTGGCGAACCGTGTTTAGACAAGTGCTGCTCTCAACTAGAAAATATCGACCTTGCACTTCCGTGTGGCCATAGGCTCTCTTCAGCAAAGTGCTGGGAGACACAACACCCTGCCTCTATTCGCTGCAGAGTTCTCGTCAGACGAACCGTGCCGGGCTGCAACCATAATGTCGAGGTTCAATGCCATGAAGATGTAGCCTCTGGCAAATATCTCTGCACTGCTCTATGTGGCCATCACCGTGAATGCGGCCACACGTGCAATAGCCCCTGCTCTAAGTGCAATACTCGGGAGAATGGCAAAATTACGGGGAAGAACCATGGCATTTGTGAACAGAAGTGTGGTCGCCGCTATTCGACATGCCGTCACAGTTGCTCCAAGCCCTGCCATGGCGACCATAAGTGTCCCCCATGCAAAGAGCCTTGTGAAGTGCGCTGCGGTCATTCAAAATGCAATAAAGCATGCAACGAGCCCTGTGCACCTTGTGCAGAGAGTACGTGCCATTCGAGTTGTCCTCATACGCGTTGTACCATGCCATGTGCCGCACCATGCGATTGGGTTCCATGCTCCAAGCGTTGCGAGAGACTGTTGGACTGTGGCCATCAATGTAAGTTGCATCTCCATGGATTGTCCCACATACCTCACCTCAAAAGCTAATGACTGCAGGCCCCTCACTCTGTGGAGAAGTTTGTCCCAAGGCATCATTTTGCCAACAGTGTGCCATTGAAGACATAAAATCCATATGCGTCGACTTTCTCGAGATGAAAGAATATCACGAAATCGATCTGGATGAAGAGCCTTGCATTTTCCCAGACTGTGGCCATTTTCTTACTACTTCGTCTATGGACGGTCAGATGGGCATGGCGACATACTACCAGATGGATATGGATGGCCATCCGATACAGCTTGGCAAGGTTTCTGAGCCTTTCTCATTGGACGAATCAGGTATTCCGGTATGTGCAACCTGTCGAGGTTCACTTCGAAATATTGCCAGATACGGCCGCATTGTGCGACGGGCCATGCTTGATGAGTCAACAAAGAAGTTTATAGAATGGTCACACGGGCAATATCTCTCACTAGCAACTCAACTACTTAAGGAGCAAGAAAGCCTTGGGCAACTGCAGAAGACCGATGCAGCCTTATCAAAGGTTAAAGGCGGTCAACTAATCGGCGCTGCTCCAAGACTTAAACAACTCCGACAGCTTCAAAGGATTGTGGGCAAAGGCCGTTATGACTCCATCATTAAACTGTGGAGGAACATTGGCTCATACGCAAACGATGTTAAACGAAAAGAGCAGCCGTTTCAGCGAGTGGCGGATTTTGTCCAATTTGCCAATCGCCAAAACATGACACGTGGGGAATTTCGATTTGATGAGTCTGTCAATCAAATCAAAGGATCCCTTCTTGCAGACGCGTTATTGCTCAAATGCGATCTTGCCATTCTATTCGACTTTCGTCGCCTGACCAAAGAGCAAACCCTGGAGCTGGCAGAGTTTAAACTGGATTTGTCGGGCCATTGGTCTGATTCTGCTAGACTCATTGAGTTGTCTCATAAATATGTGTATTCGAGGGAAGAAGTTCAGGGCCACATTTTCGCCGCGCAGCTCTGTGCATTATGTTTATCGTTTGATGTGTGCACTATGTGGTCTGTTGATAGCGGTGTCATGATGAAGCTGAAGCAGAACAGGGAAAATCTGAAAGAAGAGGCGTCGATTCATATTCAACAAGCTCGTATTTTAATGGAGAAGTATCCATCTACAGCAATATTCGAAGATGAGATTGATGGCGTGGAGGGCATGATCAACGACGGAATCTATCGCCCTGTCACAGCGGATGAAATGCGAGCCGTATATAAGGCCATGTCGAGAGAGTTGATGGGAACAGGACATTGGTATACATGTGAGAATAGTCATCCATTTACTATTGGTGAATGTGGAATGCCTATGGAAGAAGCGAGATGTCCGGAGTGTGGAGCTAAGATAGGGGGTCGACACCACCAGGCGGTAGAAGGGACGAGACATGCAGTCGAGATTGAGGCTCTTGCGCAGGATATGCGTAGACTAGGAATGTAGGTAGACATGCTATTGAGCATTGTTTGGTTTTTGTTTTCTTCTTGCTGCTATTTATTGCACGCAGCCTCAGATTGGTGTCATAACTTTAAGAAGTGGCTGGCTAGCAGCACCTTGAGATAGATTAATACCTAGCATCTTAGAGGTAGTCAAGTCTATTGTTATAACTACCTATAAAGTGGAAGGGAAAAGAATATATGAAGATACTGGCTAAGTACGTTTTACTTTTAACATAATAAGAAGTGTTCTTTATGAATCGCTGGAGTTGACATTATTTATTTATAATTATGATACATGGTATGTACTATGCTATGATGCTTTTACACGCTCTTGGGTCCAACCATGAGCTCTGGTTTTACAAGGTCATCAAACTCCTGCTCCGTCAGCGCCTGGAGCTCCATAGCGCTCTGCTTCAGCGTCAGTCCCTTCTTGTGCGCGTTTTTAGCCACCTTGCTGGCCATGTCGTAGCCAATCTTGGGGTTCAGGCAGGTCACCAGCATGAGTCTATTGATAATAGCAAGGGTCAGCTCTGTAATGGCTATTTCACTGTAAAACGGAAGACAAAAGGGGGACTTACGATTCCTTCATGATGGTGGCAATCTTTTCCTCGTTGGCTTGCAGGCCGCGGACAAGGTTCTCCTCGAATGAACGCATTCCATCGGCAAGGATGCGGGAGCTGTGCAGCAAGTTGCGGATCATCAACGGCTTGTACACGTTGAGCTCGAACTGGCCGTTCATGCCACCAATAGTGGTAGCGACGTTGTTACCCATGACCTGGGCGCAAACCATGGTGAGAGCCTCGCACTGGGTAGGGTTCACCTTTCCAGGCATAATGCTGCTACCGGGCTCGTTCTCCGGCAAGTTGAGCTCACCGAGACCGCATCGGGGGCCGCTTCCCAGATACCGGATATCCTGGGCAATCTTGGTGAGAGATCCAGCCAAGGTGTTCAAGCTGCCATGAGCCTGCACGATGGCATCGTGGGCAGCTAGCGCCTCAAACTTGTTGGGTGCAGTCTTGAAGGTAATGCCCGTCATCTTGCTAACCTCCTCAGCGATGCCCTCGGCAAATCCCTCAAATGTGTTGATACCGGTGCCGACAGCAGTACCACCCTGCGCCAGCAGCTTCAAATCGGGCAGAGAGCTCTCGACACGCTTGATGCTAAAGTCAAGCTGGGCGACATATCCAGAGAACTCCTGAGCCAGGGTAAGAGGAGTAGCATCCTGCAAATGGGTACGTCCAATCTTGATGATCTTCTTGGCCTCAAAGTCGTCCACCTTTGCCTGGAGACCAGCTCGGAGGGTGTGGAGAGCAGGCAGCAGATCCCGCTCAAGCTCGAGGACGGCGGCAATGTGCATGACGGTGGGGAAGGTGTCGTTGGAGGAGGCGCTTCGGTTGACGTGGTCGTTGGGGTGGACGGGAGACTTGGAGCCCATCTTGCCGCCGAGGATCTCAATGGCACGGTTGGAGATGACTTCGTTGGCGTTCATGTTGGACTGGGTGCCGGAGCCGGTCTGCCAGACGACGAGGGGGAAGTGGTCGAGGAGCTTGCCGTCGGCAACTTCTTTGGCGGCTTGCTGGATGGCCTGTCCGATCTTGGGGTCTGCCGTCGAGAATATTCAGTTAGTAACTATTTGTTTCTTGCATCTATCTTTTTCCTCTCGTCTCAAAACATGTATATGTATATCTGTTATATATATCTGTCATGCAAGTATGCAATGGGAGCAGACAGTGTCAGTTGCAGCTCTCTTCGTTGGTAACCGGCGCTGCCTCCTCCAATCGCAAACTTGCACAACATATATACTCGCTCGCTCGTACGTACCGAGGCCGTATTTCATGTTGACCGTCGCCGCAGCACCCTTGAGAATGCCAAACGCCGTAATAACCGGCGGCGGCATGCGGTCCTGAGGCTGGTTGATCTTGAAGTTGCCCAGAGACCGCTGCGTCTGGGCTCCCCAGTACACGTCCGAGGCAACTTCAACCTCGCCAAAGGCGTCGCTCTCGATTCGCTTGTCGGCCATGTTGACTCGTGTGGTGTGAATGGCTCTGTAGCTGGTCGGGATGGTCGAGGCGGTTTGCAGAAGAGAGTTGCGACTGTTCTGCGGGGTGCAATGAGGGGAGGCGGAAGCCGAAACTCTTCCCAGCCATAGGCGTGACCCGGCGATCGCACCCGAGGCAGCTCTTGCCGATGCACTCCGAAGCATTTTGTGATTGTCCTTTTTCTTCTTTTTTCTTTTTTTTCCCTTCTATCTATGTCTTTGGGAAATAAGGGGGATTAATTGGAATATGCGGGTATAAACAATTGGGGGGGAAAGAAGCAATGGTATATTTAAAGGAAAAAAAAAGACGAAAATCGGAAAGCAGGGATAGATTCAACAATTGATCGGTAAACATTGAGCTACTTTTCTCGTCTCTAAACCCTTCCCCCCGGCCACTTCGGCAATTCCTATTCGTCCTTAGAGACGACGATGGCCCAACAAGGAACCCCCCCAGCCGGCTTTTTCCTTTGCCGTGTAAGAAAAAAAAAATTGTTATTCCGTACTCAGATTGGTTTTGGTGGGGGAGAAGCCACAGAAAAACTCCACTTCTTTATTTAAATCCCTAGGTCCTAGCCTAGGAGAACGCCACGATGAAGGCTTGGATTTTCTTATGGTTACTTCGTACTTTGACTCTATATTATATAGTACCTAGGTAACAACTACTTATCTACGTTTCGACTCTTTCGTGTATGATCACGTTTAGGGCTTCTGCTCCTCCTGGACAAGGATGCGGCGCGATACAAACTACTTCTACCAACTTTATGCGAAGCTCCATTGATGACGCACCTCCTGGTTTTGTCCCCCACTCTATAATGATATAATAAGAGACTTTTATAGTAGGGAGGAGGAGTGTTACAGAATCAACCGCATAGTATTTTGCTGACATCTTTTCATTTGGGCGGCCTAATGCTCTTGCACGGGTGGCTATGAGCCAGCTTTTTTTATAGTGCAGCGCATAGAGTCCCTACTCAAAAATTAGTAGACCATGTGGACTGATATCGACTACCCGATGAGATATCCATCACTTTAGTGATACTTGAGACCATTGTAGCTTTGAGCAGAGAAATCAAGTGCTCTTATCTAGTACTATCTGGTACCAGCTATCGCCACTCTCTTTTAGCATTAGAAAGTAGAAATATCTCTTGGCATTAGATACTTTTTATGAAATAGTACTACCGTAGTTAAAGTATCTTTGATGGTGCTGGCTGGCTAGTCACTTCTCAACTTTACTATACGATGACGATTATATTTCATTAATCTCTAGAGTATCACCCCCAATTGCATGCTAATATGCGTATGATAGCCATCAAAAAAGTAAATTAGAGTTCTGAAGCGATGCTCTTTTCATATAATTAGAGTCTCATACTTTCAGTTAGTCGCTCGCATGATAGAAAAAACAGGGCTTGTCTCTTCATCCTTTATCTGACTTTAGGAGACGGAGTCATGCGTTCGTTACGGCGCGAGGAATTCACGTAACATAGTTAGCCATTAAGCCTCATATAACTAACGACTCATCGATGTATGATCCGTTTTGCTAACCCAATGGTGGACAATTGCTGAGACTCCGTAGAAAAAAGAAAAGTATTAATATTTATACGCGTCATGATCTAACAGGAGCTGGAACTAGTATATACACATGCTTGAATGTTACTGCCCCCATGAAACTCTTTTGCTGTTATTTGTTTTTCTCATAGAAGCATTTGAGAAAAATAAACAAAATCTATATGTCAACTTTTAGCCATGGCTGAGATTTCTCAACACACTCTCCAGGCGGATGGAGATACGCTTGGCATTGAACTCCGGCGACCTTTCAGACGAATAAAACGAGAAGACTTTTTGTGGCAAATCCGTACGGAGCAGGAGGGAGCTCACCGGACTGAAGCTTACTTGAACGGTGTTATGCTCCCCTACTCGCCGTCAACCCAAGATGTCAACTGCCCACCAGCGATGGGAGTCGATGACTTCCACGATACGTGTAATAAATCGGTGTCTTTATACATTCCTCGCTGTAGGAGATGTATTTTGCTCCGTACAGTTCTTCACAACTACGTCTACCGGCGCTGGTTTCAGCCGTATCGGAGCGAAATCGAACATCAGCGCTACCTCTGCAAGTTCATTGCGCCTCGCCATGTGCCCGATGAAATGTGCCTTTCGCAGGCATCTATCCAGAGTATAGTCACTCTACATGGAGCAATGTGTTCTGAGACTGAGGCACAGCGTTACAACTACGAACAGCAGCGCTATTATCTTATTGAATCACATGCAGAACTGACGAAGCTCCCTGCGCGGCCGGATCTTCACATTTTGCAGCCGCTATTTAAAGCACTGATCCTCATCTTTTGCTCTGAAGTGTATTATGGCGAAGACTCGACAGAGATTGGAAGTCTTCCAGTTTATTTGGTTCGCACGGGCGAGGAAAGAGGCCTTAGTGGCCCTGTTTCCTTCCTACCCATCGCGGCTAAAATTGATGGTTATCTGGGGCCAGGTCAAAGTGCAGTTAGAACCACTCTTGAGACGGCCATCGATTTTGCAATAGACTTGGAAAAGAGAGAGAGAGAAGCATTTGGCCTGAGCCCCGATCCGTGGTGCCCTAATGCTTGGACGATGGATTGGTGGGAGACTCCAGAGGGAACTGGGCCGTTAATTGGGCCGAGTTCATGGTTTGTGAACACTGTGGACACGCCAGTTTGGTCGGGAGATGGCTTCGACGTTGATGATATGATGGCTACTATGGAAAAGCAGGAGTTTCAAAAGTGTACGTGACATGGGGCAAGTGATGGCTTCTGTTGGTTACTTTTGCTACTTGAGGTTAGATGTTGGGAGAATGGTAGAATCTATCGTATATGTTAGAATCCGTTGATTCTAATGTTCTTAATAAACGCAGGGCCACTTGCATCCTAAGACTGCATTATATACGGTAAATATGCGTTCCCGGCTTATGAGAAGGATGGTGAAGATGATGCGATCAGATTTGTCAAGCAATTGACTACAAGTTGAAAGTTGCCAAACAAAGCAGAGCGAATCGGATGTACACGTAGGCTCTTTTTACACTTCAATCGAGGCTTGCGTACATCCATAAGCTCGCCTTGCTTATCATGCTCTAGCTATAAAATTTATCATCATTGTCAAATATCATCTAGGCAGCCTTCGTGACGAATTCATATTCGTGTGACGAAGCAGTGGTTATATAATATAGATCATGCATGATTAGTAATTAATAGCTTTTGCGGCCGCCATCTCGCCCGATCTTGCATTAATTTAGATGCTACTGCAGAAGCAATTAAGCATCGAACCCCGTAATTGGCCAATCATAGGCCAATACAAAGGGAATAGCTAGAGTTGAGGCGCGTTAAATTTGCTTATAGACTATACATGTGTAAGTCTGCAAGTGGGTTGAGATTTCAAGGATTTCCAGGCAAAATTCCGAGGTCAAAACACAAGGGCTTACATGAGGACTTTTTATCGCTCTTGAAAGACATTTAATCCCGCGGCTGTAGCGGCTCATTAGCTGAGGCACCGAGGTATATGCAGAAGACATATCTATGTGTATGTGTATTATCAATAGTTACTGCGGATTTTGTCGATGGCGGCATCTGATTACTCAACACATTCCACTTGGGTCAGAATCATTGGTAAGTAGCTCATCAAAGACTGGCTTGCCGCTAACCATTAATAGTCGCTTATAAATTGCGAAAGGTTTTAGGCAATAGTAGTTCACAACTCGCTGGAGAGAAGACGGGTATAAACATGTCTCGTTGGTCTCCTTAGATTGGACGTAAAATATTGTGTAGATTCAGACGCACTACCATTTTAATACATACTTGCGTTGTGCCGGACCTGTTTAACTGACTGACCATGGCGGGACATCTGTTAATAACTCTTCCTTTCCCAAAGCCGGAGCCTTTCCTGCAGCGCCTTCAGGGAGTGTTTCCGGACTGGAAAGTTACGTATTTGCATCATAATGTTAAGCCCACTGAGGCTTTTTACAAGCAGGATATGGATATCCCACCTGGTGTGTATCAAGATCTACAAACTCTCTCATGCTAATTTTGAGTATTGGTCTCCTCTAACTGCGTTTGTATCAACAGAAATCTTGCGTGAAGTCACTGCATTGATGACCATGGGAGTCGTTCCTGACCCCGCTGACGCTCCTAATCTCCGCTACATTCATTTCAATGTCGCCGGAACTGACCATGTTGCTCATAAGCCAGCCTTCAAAGACCCAAAGATCACAATCACAACCTCAACTGGTGGGCCGAGCATTGCCGTCGCGGAATGGGTCTTTGGTTCCATCCTCGGACTGACTCGCCGGCTATTTCAGTTTAAAGAGTTGCAGAATGCGAAGAGTTGGGGTAGTCCTGTGCCGGCTCCGCCTCCCTTTACCCTAGATGGGAAGAAGATTGGCATTCTTGGCTATGGATCAATTGGCCGACAAGGTTAGTACAGTCTCACCTCAAAAAATTCAATGCGTGATCTATGCTAATGTAACAATACAGTGGCCCGTTTGTCACAGGCTTTCGGCTTGGAGGTCGTTGTCTACAACTCTCGCCCGCGTCTTACTGCGGAAGATCGCAAGGACCGAAACTGGTGCCAGGCTGGCTCCGGTGATCCAGATGGTACAATTCCAAGCGCCTACTTCCACGGCCAATCCAAACAGGAGTTACACAACTTTCTCTCTCAAGACTTGGACATTGTGGTTCTCTCCCTTCCCTTAACAGCATCTACGAAATATCTGATCGGCGAAGAAGAGCTGTCACTCATCAATGCTAAAAACCCGACGCTTCTGGTTAACATCGCCCGCGGTCAAGTCGTGGACCAGAATGCACTAATTGCGTCCCTAAAGAAGGGCGCTGCCAACGGCGGTCTCCTGGCTGCGGCTCTCGATGTCACCGATCCCGAGCCTCTACCTGCTGACAGTGAGCTATGGGGGCTGCCGAATGTCTTCATCTCGCCGCACATGAGCTCCGTTTCGCAACAAACGGTGATGCGGGCGTATAAAATCTTCTTGGAGAATTTGATTCTGAGGCAGAAGGACGAGGAGCTGTTCAATGTTATCAAAAAAGCGAGCGCATAATGCAAATGCTAAGTACCATGTGCTCAGCTACTTGCAAGCTTTGAAATATGGAGAGGAGTACCATTATATATGCCCCAATGAAATTCAATGCTAGCGGTCAATCTTTTAGATTTTGCACGTTTACATCTCTAAGCGGTAGAGGACAACCAAGAGAGTTTGTTCCATTGGAAGTGGCAGACCCCTATTTATCGAGCATATGATGCATCCAAAGCTCCACATGAGGCCCGTTCTTGTTCTGTCACTTTCTAGTCTACCTAAGGCATGACGTCGTCTCTTCAATTAATTGGTGGAGAATTTTGAGGTGAGACTAGGTGTGTATAGGTAATAGACGCTCATAGATGACAGATTCCTTGCCATCAACGACACTTAGGCTCTTGCCGAGGTAATTTCCTTGTCCCAGAGCATGATTCGAGGCTTAAGAGCTACTACAAGAAATGTGAACAGCATTATCGAGACTTGATTATGAAGCGAAAGGACAACGAGTTATTAATTACGAAATTTAGCATATCCTAGAACTGTTTTTTCTTCATTCATGACGCTTAAGACCAAGCACAGCGAGTTGGTGGAAGCATGTCTCTTTCGCATTGATACATGCATTTATAATTAGCATCCGCATGAGAGAATAATTGCAGTTTACGATTTGGGAGAGTTGCTCAACTCATTCGCCCCCGCGAATTTTCATGTTTCGTTTCGTCACTAAAAACTAATTTACTAGGCCTTAGTAACTAATGTTTTTGGTTACTAAGAAATTCGCTAATAATATTAGCTAATTTAGTAACGAATTTGCAACCTTGCAGTGGTAACTGATAGATGTGTCGACTCCCTAGCTGGGGGAAAATTGCCTAATTGGGCGATTTTTTCCCAATGAGGAAATTAATATTTGATTCGAAAAAGCTGGCATCACTTGAAAAGCATGTATAGTTGATAGGGATTTGTTGCTTGATATGCTTGTACAAATAGTATATATAGAGGTCGTAATTCTCTCATTAGAATTAATATAATCAACAGCTCGAACAATTCAACTACACCTTTATAACTACACCTTTATAACTACACCTTTATAACTACACCTTTATAACTACACCTCTATAACACAAAGAACCGATTCTAAGTTGCAGCCAAGTCAGCAACACAGCCTTCCTCCAATTCAACATGACCCAATCATCCTGTCTCTGTGGCGCAAATGTCATCACTTACTCGGGAGAGCCCGAGGTTAAGTTTAAGTGCCACTGCAGTGACGAACGCAAACTTACCGGAGCCGCCCCATTCTCGCTCAACTTTATTACCTCTACCGACACTTTGAAAGTTGTCAAGGGGGAACTTAAAACCTGGGGATTCATCGTGAACAGTGGAAACTTCATGTCAAATCACTGCTGCGGAGAATGCGGAAGCTTGCTGTACAGAACTTCAACTGGATATCCAGGAAAGATGGCAGTCAAGATCGGCTGCGTCGATGATGAGGATTTATTGAAGACGTTTGTGCCGGACGTGGAAATCTTCACGAAGAACAGGGCTCCCTGGGTGCCGGCTGTTGAAGGCGCGGTTCAGAACTGGACGGATTTTGGAACTGGAGAGGGACCGGAAGTGACTGAGGAAAAGAAATAAGGCATACGAGAGGGACATGTTGGGAAATTAGACACTTGTACAGGATAAAGAAAGGGGCCGAAGCCGAATATAGAATATAGAATTGCGATTGATGCTTCTGACTCAAGTTATCTCGATACATGCCAATGTGGCATATTTAAATGACGAAGCGTACATAATAACCTCACCTATACTGTTCCAAATAATTTTTTGGGTCGATACTTTCTACTGAATTAATGCCACTAATATAGCCGCGGTTGCAGTCCTAAACATATCTAGTAGAATAAGCTGAATCACTATAAGACTGGCAAGTTGAGGCCGTGACAAAAAATACAGCCAAGCTATAAGTTCAAAATAAGCCGGTGAGCTGATAAATGCATCGTACAACCTTAGGAGGCGTACAGGGCCAGTTGAATAAATGTTACCTTCACACAGCAGGCCATCATGAAACTAATGTAATCAGAAGGGCTAGCGAGACTGTCTGATCTAGGAACTTGGAAACTCCGAGCTGGGACGCGCGCCAGTTAGCCCGTATCATTCAGGAATGCTCAGAATCTTTGTGTAGATCGTTAGCAAGAAACAGGAATTTAGAAACACAGGCTTCTGTGCACACTTGGACAAATTCCCGTCTGGGCCGCTAGCAACGACCATCCCGGCCGAGGTGGAACCAACGAGACAGGCATCCTGGTCCTCGCCAATTTAAATCAATAAGCTTATTAATGAGGTTGGCTTTACTCATGACCTGTCTTCACTAATCACAGAGTCTTGTATCTACCAATAATATGCATATGCGTAAGAATGTTTCCCACTCAAAGGCAATAGTGTTCGCAAGACAAACAATAGGAGCACGATAGCACTGCCAAGCGGCCACTAATCCTTGTTTGGGCAGCTCGTTTCTGCTCAGTCTCTGGACTACTGTAGATGGTAGTAAGCGTCGACGATCTCTGATGACACTAGGGCCACTCGTCGCTTCGGCTTGCTGTCACTTTCTCTCTCCAGATTAGCTCTGGCAGCCGCTGTGGATCTCGGTAAATTCCCGCCTGTGGCAATTGCCAAGATATCGACTCCTTTTGTGTATCAAGTTTATAAGATTCCGTTTGTACGCCTGGTTTGTTTGGCGGTGACAGTTGTACAGAGATGGATGTCTTTTATGGGTACATTTTATTCGGTTTAGAGCAAAGGAACATGCCCATAACAGAGAATGAGGGCGTTTAAAAAAAAATGCAATATGTGTTTACAAGATGGCACCAGAAGAGATGCAACCTCCAAGTAGCGGAAGTCGGTAATCCACTGATAATCTGGAGGCGATACTAAGCGGGGCAAATCGAGCTGTAACGTCCGACAGATCGTGAAAGCATCTCGTCAAGCTCCCGCGTAAAATTGCGACGTTACAATAACGGGGGGCCAAGTTATGGTCAAGCATGGGTCGGCTTATTTCGTATTGTGGTGCTACTGCTACTTCGCAGAACTGCCGCGGTCGTGTTCCATGGCCCTAATTCGATTGCTCTCCTGATGGGTGAAACCTCTTGGGGGTATGTTGACGACTATCCAGATTGATGACGCCAAGAAACTCTGGAGTGGCGTTTATTTAAAGAGCATGGCTTGTCCATGTACCAATATCTTATCATCGCTCAGCTTCCTAGCTCCATCTCCCTCTCCTACTCCCTCTCCTGGTATGCTAGGGTTAATCCAAGATGCGTACTTCTACCCTCGCAGCAGCAGCCGTCGCCGCCACCGGCGCGATGGCGAAACCTCGCTATCTCATGTATTTCGACTCGTAAGTATTGCCTTCTAGCCATTCATGATGATGATACTAGGAGAAGCTTACAATCTGTTAGATGGGATACGTCAAATTTGCCCGACCATTCCGTGACAGCGGGTGTCACCCACGTCAGCACCGCTTTTGCTGGTTCGACAGTGTTCAACTCAGGTACCTGGTATCAGCCTTTCATGCCATTAGACCAGATCCGGGCTCTGTTCGACGAAGGTGTCAAGATTTGCATGTCCATTGGTGGATGGGGAGATACATCTGGCTTCAGTGCTGGCGCCCAAAATAACCAGACACGCCAGACCTATGCTCAGAATGTCGCTACTACAGTCCGCACACTAGGATATGACTGCGTTGGTGAGTATATCATAGATTTCCCTGATGGTAAAGATGACGTTTCATGATTATATACTGATGGGTGATGACTACAGATATTGACTGGGAGTTCCCTGGTGGAAATGGCCAAGACTACATTCAGACCCCCAATTCCGAGAAAGTTTGGGAGATTGATGCTTTCCCTCTCTTTCTCCAGGCGATCAAAGCTGCCGTTGGAGATGATATCGAGCTCTCCATCGCGGCTCCAGGGCGAGTCGAAGACATGATTGCCTACACGGCCGAGAATGTGGCCCAGATCAACAATATTGTCGACTATGTCAACGTGAGTCCTGTCGCTGCTACACTCGATTGAGATGCACAACTTGGAGAGAGTGAATCAACTGACATGCTACAGGTCATGACCTACGACCTCATGATGCGCCGAATGAACACAACTACTCACCACTCTGGTGTCTCCAACTCTGGAGATTCCGTCAGCACCTACATCGCGCGCGGTCTCTCTCCAAGCAAGATCAACCTTGGCTTTGCCTTTTACGCCAAGTGGTTTACCACTGCCGCGGGTTACAACTGCACGACGCCCGTCGGTTGCCCAACCGCAGAGCTCGAGGCCGCCGACGGTAGTGACACGGGCTTATCCGGTGCCATCACCTTTGAGCCAGGCAACTGGGGCGGTGACTTCCAGCACGCAGTGCAGAACGGCATCGCAGACGAGGTTTTGGGTGGACAGTGGTACTGGGATTCCGCCAAGGAGGTCTTCTGGACCTGGGACACGGCTGAGTTTGTTGCACGCAAGTTTACGGATATTGTTGTGCCTAAGCAGCTGGGCGGTGTGATGGCGTGGGCTTTGGCGCAGGATAGCCTTGACTGGAGCCATTTCAAGGCGATCCAGGCTGGTGTCAATGCTCTGCAATAGAGGATAGTTGTTATGTTGTATTGCATCACGATTCGCTTGTATATATTTTCGTATGATGGATATAATGATAAATGTCACAACTTCGACTGATATTGCTCTCTTTGTACCGCGAGCAATTTTTTTTTTTTATATATCTCGATCGACGACTTGAGCAATTGTCATATATTGTAGGGGGATTTGTCGTGAAAGGCGGAAGCGGAGTTGACGGCATCGAAAACTAAACCTGTGATAAGCGAGGGTCGTCAAGGTTTAAAAAATAGTAGAGGAAGCAATAAAGGAACTTAACTGCTTAGCATTATCATAAGTCTCCAATGCTCAAGTGTCTAAATCTGCTAAAACAGTGGCTTCTTTCAGAAACATATTGCATTCCCTTCAAAATACCCTTGTTCAGACATGATCTTAAGGAATATAGTTAGTAAGCATTGCTATACACCCGTTCCCTTAGAAGCCGAGATGTATGCGAAAGAGCCTAATTTCTCCTTACTTTGTATTGTGGGAAAAAGGAAAAACCTGATGTAATGCTAGTCTTAGCTATCCTGCTTGTTAAGAGGCTGGCAGGTACGTCTGGACGACATGCTTTCATGCTATATCACGGGCTAAGACAAACCTTTGGCACAGAAGGGCAGTCTGTTTGTGGGTAAAGAGGGGAAAGATAGCAAATCGTATGGTACTTCTAGTGGAAGACATAGGCGGGTTAATCTGGAAACAGGAACAAAGTCTATGAACTGGACCGTCGTGCTCGAAGGAGCTGTATCTGGAAACACTTTTGCTGGCCTGATAGCAATAGGACCTTCTCAGCCTGAATATGCGCCTCACCATGTAAAATTTAAGCAACTTTCTGGGATATGTAGACTGGAATCATTTCCGTATGGTCACTTGACGGTGGCCAACACGTCGGACTTCATTTTTTACAGTGTATGTCCTGTATACTCCGCAGTCTCCTTCCGCATAGGTGTCTAGTAACTGCAGCATCCCCAGCAGGTTACAAGTTGTCGCCATGTTACTACGTCTGAGAACTTCTGTGGCGTTTTTCATCAGCCTCCATGTACGTGTATCATTGTCGTCACAATCAGTGGCCCAATCGTTGTGTCACTTTAACGCCATCAAAGTGATACATGATTGTGTTTGTCATGTAGTATGGAGATGAGTATGCACAATACATGCGTTGGATCCACGCCAAGAGGTAATCAACAAAACTTTAAGACTATTGATGTCCACAATCAGGTGCTTCTTCTGCTACGACGCCTTTTTTAGTTCATTAATTCCAGGCGTTTGCCTAATTTGCTCGTTTCAAATGTCACTTCAATCTATTCACCAACGCAAATGTGACCTTGAATACGTCAACTCGGAAATTAACCGGCACATCACATGGAGCAGAGTCATTTTTTCAACAGTAGATCAGAGATACAAATGGCTGATAAGCCAAAGAGAGGTGTTCTGGCCGGATTCTGTACCGTTAAAGGACTAGATCCTGTCTGCTCCTGGTAAGTAACTGCAGATTAGTGCAGCTGAGTAGCGCCATGATGCAGCCACCACTTGCTCGGTTCTTCAAGGTCATTTTAATACTAGCACTTGTATATTGTGCTATTTTTAGAGTACTTTTTCGTCTTCCGAGATGGAGAGGGTGATATGCAGGGTGATAATGCATGTATACCCATGGATGGCGGAGAATAAGAGGTCCCATCCTCATCTAGGGTCCTTCTTGGGAACTCGATCTGGTTGAAGAAGACGGAACGATGTACCCCACTCCTCTATTAAGCATACCTCCTGATAAGTAGGCACTTTTACACAAAATGTCAACTCGAACGATTTGCTAAAAGCCGTAATTGAGTCGCGTTTCGTTCATGTATGAAGTAGTTCCACTGCTACTTGTCTGTCTTAGACCTCGGCACTGTGAGCTAATGACAGCTTCCCGAGTTACTGTCATACAGTACTTGTAGTACGCGATTAAACGAGAATCCTCAAAAGGGAATGTCGAGAGTGAGTGTACAATACTTGTTGTTGTATACGCTACAAACATATTAGACCCTTTGAAGTCGGCCGAACGTGTTTTGATCGGTTCATCGATAGCAGCTGGCGGGTTCGTGCATGGAGATTATTGGACTCAAGTGGATCGCTCTACCGGCCGAATACATGCCCAAGCAGCTAGTTGGCGCCGGAGCTAAAAGTACCAGGCCACTCAGTAGCGGTGCTAGTCAATACTACTGTTCATTTGTCTCCAGAGTAAGACGTATAAAAAAGAGGGCGCGATCAATCACGAAGGCGTCGTCAAAGGGTTGTGGCCAATAGCAACGGGGGCCTTTCTTCGAGCTTACATGCACAATCTAGTTTTGCGTCAACAAGCCCAATCTTAATTCTCCTTCCCCTCATCCTTCGTCCGACCCAAACAAGAAGAAGCCACGAAGAGAAGAGAACAAAAAAAAAAGAGAGGCGAATTTGCCATGCAAAGGCCAAGGATTCTCCCCCTCCAAGCTTGATTCCGCTCCTAAAAATAGCCAGAGGGTTACATGCATCTAAGCGCCTAGTCAGACATTGGCCTAGCGGAGGTCTCGCTTCTCCAGGCTGATTGGTTCATCGCTTCCAGGGTCAAACGAGCAAGAATCCTGCGATTGGACCGTTGATGGTCAGGCACTTGGCGAGTCTGGATGGAGCGGCTGGTTTGGCCTCAGCGGCTACGGGAAACTTTCCCGGGGGCACGGAGGAGCGGCGTTTGTACATATTGCAAGCGAATCTCGGTCTCTCTTTTGTGTATTTTGTTTCCTGCAAAAACTCGTAGCGACGCCTCTTTCTATTGCCTCTTCGTTTGTGTCTCTGTATTCTTGCGATATCTCATCGTTTGATCGTCTTCGTCCAAGTAATTACTGCCTTGAGCCAGCGGCCGCTGCTTGCTTTCTTTTCTCTGAGATTGACTGCATTCTTCCCACTTGGCTGCATTGATTGATTGCATCATCGAGCATTTCCACGCCGGACCCAACCAACGGCCAGTCTCCCGAATAAGGAAATTTCTCTTCCCGTTGCAGACAGACAGACAGACTCAGCTCTCTCTTTACATACAAAGCGAATAAGCGATAGATCAAGCGATACATACTCTATTAAACCGAGATCATCATCATACACACACTTCAATAATGGCTGCGAGAAGCTTGCTTGCGGCCATCTGCCTTTTGGCCCTGCCGCTTCTTTCGTGGGCGCATACCGTCATTGTCTATCCTGGCTGGCGAGGCGACAATCTAATTACAAACGACACTTTCCCTTATGGCATGCAGTGGATGTATCCTTGTAAGCATACATACATACGATGCCCTCTTTTGCACCTGCGCTGTGCTCGGTCCCTTACGATGTGTGGCTAACCATCTATTATGTAGGTGGAGGAATCTCTCTGACAACAAATCGGACGTACTGGCCTACGACGGATGCCACCTTGGCATTTCAGCCGGGTTGGTTCGTGGGCCATGCGACAGCCATGCTGCAGGTCAACCTGGGTATGGGCACTGATGGCCCCGATGGCGGACCTTTGGAGATGTCCAATCAAATCGTGCCACCGTTCTCCCTCATTGGCCCAAGCAACAATCCCTTCCCGGGAACCATCTGTCTGGACAAGATCTCAATACCTACTGATATCGGCGTCAAGGCGGGTGTCAATGCGACGATCCAGATTGTCATGACAGCGCAGCACGGCGCCGCACTGTTCTCGGTAAGTTGCAAAAAACGCTTTGATCGCTGGCATGCTTGTTATGCAACATGGCTAACTCGGAGATGAATAGTGCGTCGACATCACGTTTGTTGAGCCGGGTGACAAACGGCTTCCGGCCATCAACGGCACCAACTGCTTCAACTCGACCGACATGGGGTTTGCTGACATCGAGACCATTACCATCTCCAAGGGTGTCGATATAGGTGATCTGTAAGATGCCGATGGAGGACGCTGCGCCAGTGCATGTTACACTGGATTACATAAAATTATTTTTACAAGCCTGAGATTAAAATGACGAGAGCAGACAGAGAGCCCCTAGGAACAAAGAAAGGGATGATACCCAAGAGCAGATGTGAGGTCATCAATAACAGGCCTGGACGAACAGGAGAGGAACTGGGAGAGAGATTTTACTGTATTTTAGAACACAAAGGTTACTGGTTTACCAATATTTTCTTCTTATTTATGTATATACTATTCTTTTTATATGAAATGACTACAATGTTCTTTTTACGAGACCTTATCTGCTCTTATTCTAAATTTGGTTTCTCCGGGTGTTTGCATCCGGATGTTTTCATCTAGTGCTAGAGGACGAAGATTAGATGCAGTACTATCTGTTTGTTTCGAATGCCCGTGTTGTGTCTATTCAAACGGTTTCACTTCCATATCTCTAGCTAAGGTACTTTCTCAAACATGTGTAACAATTATGCACGGCCTAGAGAACGCTTCAGTTCTTTTTTTTTTCCCGGGCTATTGCTTGCCATCGCGCTTATTGCTGCCGTGAAAAGGTCAACAACAGGACCGTCCACGTCTCTGAAGTCTGCATCAAACCGATACGCACAGACTATTCGGTTCGTTAATCGTAGCAATTTTAACTCCAACATGACGGATAGTGTCTCCCCTGTAGAAATACCTCATGGCATTCGCGTTTGCAAGATGGGCAAACGGACAACAAACAAACGGCGTGAATACGCCTTTTTATTTCCTGCCAGGGAGACTTTGAATGAGAATGTACTTTTGCTCTTCATTGATTCTCAAGGTGATGATAATCTTGGCCACCTACGTCCATTTATAAAGACCTAGTTGTCGATCTCATTTCTAGTTTGGTTACGATCACAGAAGAACTCTTATCCAAAACATCTGCTGCAAAGCAACGAGCACCCATCATAGCTACGTCTTACGTACCATTCTATAAAGATGCAGTCCACTTCTTTTCCTTCATCTTCATCTTCAGACTCCTCTCGGCGCGTCCCAGCCTCTGCCTCTGGAAGTTCTAGCTCCAAAACTAGTTCCAAAGACGGCTTGAAGCTCAAATACTTGCAGATCCCCAAAAATCCAAGCTTATCCCTCAAACTCCTTGCATATAGCACGGGTGCTACTCTCCCTTCAACAATCAAGAAGGTGACAAGAAAGGTACCGAAAGACCATCACAGCGTCTTCGATTGGGTCTACTCTGGACGACAGGCGCAATTCTCCTGGGTCCTCCAGCCTGAGCGCCATCACAAGCGTGGTCGGAGCAAGAATCCTCTTGAGACGGACACTAATGAGACGGACACATACGAGGAGGACAGATATGAGAGGGGCACAAATGAGAGTGGCTCACAGCAGCCCATGTTCGATTTTTCCTCTGAAGCACCTCGTGCACCAAAACTAAAAGGCAGATCGAGGGGCGTGGTCCCTCCTCCACCATCGTCGGGACATGTAGGCGGTTCTATGGCTATCCCAAGGTATGGTCACTCAAAACCTTCAGGCTTCTCACATAACATCCGCTCGATCGTCCGTTCCTCGAGAGGGATTTCCACATCATCTCCATCAAGAAAATAACGTCTCGCGCTATCTTTCCTCATTCCTTTTCCATTGTTTCTTTACTCAGTTAAGCTTCGTGGAAAAGAAAAGTGGTAGACTTATATAAAGAAAACCGGAAAGACGAACGGAAAGATGCAAAGAGACTGAGATATCGAATGCGGAGAAAGTGACTGGTGAGAATGAGGCTGAGACAGTCTTACTTGATAGCGTATGCGGGTGTTTTTTTTTTTTTCATCAAGTGAGACATTTTGCCTTAGGGCAGATGGTAAAACGTTGTAAATTTGGAGAATAAACTTGGCTTGGATAGAAGGCTGTTTTGTTGTTAATATGTGAGAAACTTAGAAGACGGAGCTGATATAAGCCTCTTTAGCTAAGGTTTACGGAGTTGTTTTATGCATTGATAGGTTGGAACGCTCGAGGAGTTGCTTATTTATTTTTAATTTTTTTAATTGCATAGGATATTTACGCATAGTATTTTTTAAACAAAGTATGTAGGTTATGTTCTTTAAAACCAAGATTCCAAAAATTACGATGGGTAGCAACATAACATACACCATTTTCGTCGGGTCTTAGCAGATAACCTACCCACGCACCACTCGAACCTAAACAAATTTGCGGATGCTTTTCTTCTCCATTTCTTGAGATCAAAAGGTGAAATTGGCGTTCCTGGCGGCCTAATGTGCGGGTGGCGCCGACGCCAGGTACCAGCTTCTCGCACCCACGCGAGCGTATGCATATATTTATGCTCCATGTGCGACAAGTCCCTGGTAAAATATTTGATGTTGATGTAAAGACAATTTAAGTTAGTCAATCACAGATTTCACAAGATATGTCCCATTATTCATTTAGTTGAATATTGCTGCCCGACTCTTATACTAACCAAGAATGGGTTGCCGGTTGAGAACCTGGGGTGCAATCGTATCTCTTGTCATGATTTCATGGATAGCCGTCATCATAGGTACTGGGTAGTGTTCATTGTATACACCTTGGTATTGAGGAAAAAGGGAGAAAGAGAGGCCGCCGTTATGCACGCAGTATACGAAGTAAATATATATAATATATCTTTTTAGTTCATATTTTTTTACTATATTCTCTGAAAATGCATTTCATCCTTTTCTGTTCTGCCTTTGTTGAAAGAAAGAGGCGGTGCTCTCCCTCCACTTTTTCTAGGGAACACGCCAACCAAGGCAATACTTGACTGCTTGGGTAGGACTGTTAGCTTTGCTGCACTTTGACACAACTCTAGCGCGCAACATTTGGCCCGACTTGGTCTCGCGCTTATGGGCCATCCTCCATGTCCAGGCAGCCTTACAAGGCACCTGCGAGGTTGAAGAGCTGGTTTAAAAGATCCGCGGATGCCGTGGGGAGGAGATTGAGGCTTAGCTGTCAACTGGAGCAAGCGGCTCAATCTTCTTTTCTCACCTGTGACTCAATCGGCGGCTGAACCCTTGTGTTTTTCACTGTCATTTCTAGATCGCTTACGATCGGGAATGAGGCTGTGGAGAGATTGGGGATCTTTTATTTTGGGGAGGGATACACTGCATGATGCGAACAGCCCATTCAATCCATTCGGTGCGTTATGGTTTTGCCACGCCTCGGGAGCAAGCGACGAATGGCAGTTGGATTTGTTTTCGTGTGCATTATTATCAAATGTGATGGATTTGCATTTCAAATTTCACTAAAATTATCTATTAAAGATACTGAAGTGTTGAATTTATGCTGGAGAAAATAAACATTGGAAGCGCATCACATGCCATCCAAAAGACAGCGGCTCGTGCACGGCTCCAGAAAGATGGAAAAAGAGGGCCTCCCATAAACCACCCCCGGACACAATCAGGCAGCCAATTCTCCACCTCGGACGGGAGTCATCCAACGAGATCTACCGGCACGGCCTCCTTCACACTTCGCATTCCTGCTCTGGCCATTCAGGTGCTGCTTCGCCTTGGCCGGCGGCTCCACCAGCTCCAGGCCGCAGCAGGGCTGCAGCTGCATCACGTCAAAAAGTCATCCGTGGCTGGCTTGGGTCGATTCTTTATATAAGGCCGGCCATCTCATGGCTACTCTTGGCGATACAAACTCATAGCCAGCTCATCTCTCCCTCCCTTCCTTCTTTTACGGACGAATTTCTCGAGTCTATCTCATCTTGGATCGATTTTTTGGGCTCATCACATTGCATCCAGTTGTGGTGTCGCCTGCTGGGATCCGTCCGTTCCCACAGCCACTTTTAACACTTCACTCACCTACTATCAAATCCTCAAGCAGCCAGCCAAAGCGACGCTCGCTGTTCATCATGGATCCCTTCATCAACATGTCAGCGCAGTTCCCGGAGGGGATTATTCCCAACCCCCAGTTCGCCCTCCTCAACTACTTCTTCCCCGGCTTTTCCATGTTCACATCTGCCTTACATACCTACCTCGGCATTGATCTCAACTTCTACATCCCTCTTCTTGTCGCCATCTTTGGCTTGAACTTCGTATGGGGATACTTCAGCACTTCTGCGTGGGCATGGATCGACGAATATCTCATGTCGTCTTTCAGGGTCCGCACCGATGACGAGATCTACAACATGCTCATGCTTTGGATCTCGCGCCAGAAGTTTTCGCAGAACTCACGCCGTTTCCTGGTCAACACCGACCTGTACTCTCGCAGCAGCTACGTCTGGGGAGGCTCAAATGATGATAGTGACGATGAGGACGGCGAAGAAGACATGGCCGTTGATATCCTCGGACCAAAACAGAATCTCCATTACACCCCATCCTTCGGCTCTCATCTGTTTTGGTACAAGAACCGCCCTCTGTTCTTTGAGCGCCACCAGAATCAGCAGCAAATCAACTTCCAGAGTGCTAGTGAGCGAGAGGAGCTCTCCATCTCATGCTTTGGGCGAAACCCTCGGCTTCTGAAGGACCTCCTCTTAGAAGCTCGCCAGATGTACCTCAAGAAAGACGAGCGCAAGACTCTCATCTATCGAAGCTCTAGCGGTACTGCTTACGGTGGAGAACCATACTGGCAGCGCAGCATGTCCCGTCCTAACCGCCCCTTCTCTACTGTCATCTTGAGCGAGAAACTGAAGGCGGACCTAATTGCCGATACCGCCGATTATCTTAACCCTGCTACTCGTCGGTGGTACGCTAATCGTGGTATCCCTTACCGACGTGGCTACCTTCTCTACGGTCCTCCAGGCACTGGAAAGAGCTCGCTCAGCTTGGCACTGGCAGGATACTTCCGGATGAAGATTTACATCGTCAGCCTTAGCTCCATCAATGCCACCGAAGAGGGCCTCACTTCTCTCTTCAGCAACCTTCCCACTCGTTGCCTTGTCCTTCTTGAAGATATCGACACTGCTGGTTTGACCCATACTCGAGAAGAGATAGAGCCTACACCTGTTCCCCCTCCAGGCTCCAACCCTTCAACACCACCACCTCCACCTACCACAGGAACGACTGGTCGCCTTTCTCTCTCTGGTCTGCTCAACATTCTGGATGGAGTTGCCTCGCAGGAGGGACGTCTGCTCATTATGACAACCAATCACATCGAGAAGCTGGACAAGGCACTGATCCGACCCGGCCGTGTGGACATGATTGTCCCGTTCAGCCTTGCCGATAAGACTATGACCGAGTCCATCTTCCGTGCCATCTATGCCCCCTTTGAGAGCGAATTCTCCTCAACTGAAGTTGCCATCAAATCCAAGGACGGTACCAACAGTCCGAAGCGCGCAGAGCCCGATGAAGAGGCAAAGGAGAGATGGGCTCGACAGCACGCTGAGATCTCCCAGCGCATTGAAACCTTGTCTCTGCAGTTTTCAGCCAAGATCCCCGAGCATGAATTTAGCCCCGCCGAGATTCAGGGACTGCTGCTTAGACATAAGCGTTCTCCTGAGGACGTCATTAGTGCTGCCGATGCCTGGGTGGTTCAGACTCGCAAGGATAAGAAGGATAAGGAAATTCAGGAGGCTGAGAAACGACGCAAAGAGCAGGAAGAGGAAGAGAAGAAGACCAAGGCCGAGGAGGAGCAGAAGAAGAAGGCTGAGGACGACACAGTAAAGACTGAGGGCTCGGATCAGAAGGAGAGTACCGAAACCAAGAGTGTCGATGATACGCCCAAAGAGTCTCTGTCCGTTGGAGAGGAGGCTGGCAAGAAAGACGAGGTGAAGACTGAGACGGTAGAGACGGCTAATGAGGATAAGAAGAACACAGCGTCGGATTCTGAGTATGAACGGGTATGATTAACACTAGACGGATCTCGGATGACGGATCGCATAGCATGGCGTTTTGGGGATTGAGGATTTATGGCTTCAGTGAATAATAGCAATGTATTCATACCAATAGAATAACAAACAAGATGAAAACCGCATTTAAATTGCCCATCAAATACCTACCCTGTGTTTACATAGCTCGTGACATGATTAGTTCTAACGTTTTCTTGGATTGATTTCGGGGAACACCTTGAATTCTTCGCTTCTCCTTCTTTCATCAACCTCATGCATGGCTTATGGATACATCGGAGCTGATGACATATGCACAATGCCGTTCATCTTGTTTACCCGACCAGGGTAGATAAGATGCGGTATCTTTTTAATAGTGCTACTCCACATATCAAAGATAAGCGAATTTTGATGTCATCATGTCTTATTCTGTAGATTTATTGCTTCATGAGGATTTATACTATTTATATTTATATTTTGCCTGTGGATGTAAGCGTGCTTATGTAGGCCTCGCGCTACAGGGAACTGCAGGGAACGTGGTATGGAGACCTGGAGAACCTTATGTCAGCTCATATCTTAATACAATACAGAAAGTAAAGCAAACAATGGGGACCAATACCTCAATTACCAGTATTATTGTTAATTGTTTTTTCTATCTTTAACTAACTTACGACGCTGTATTTTACAAACTAGTGTTAAATAGCAACCGTTAGAGAGAGAGTGTCGTTATTGCGATTCTACTCATTCTATTCCGTAAGTGTAGAGTAGTCTTTTGTATCAATGGTCGTCGGTTGAGAGCCAGCAAAATCACACAGTCCAGGTGCAATGACAAATGCTGTTTCCCCGCAAAACCCCAACGTGGTGGTACGATAAATAAACAAATAAAAACATGCGTTAACCTTGCAGCCTCTCAAGTACGCTGTTGGTGATCATGTACGAGTACGCAGACCCAACCCGATACGCTGGCCAATAAAGATGAGATTATTGTGGATTCCGTACGTGTAATTACCGCAGAATGGTAACGTATTCGTATTATGAGCGAAGCGCACATGGTACTAGTACAAGGTACCTCAGGTTTCTAGCCTGCGACTAATCGCAAATGTGCAGTTATCGTATTCGTATTTCCCGATTGATCAATGTTTCATGCACAGCAATCTAAAGGTTGATAAAATTGAATGAAATGCGACGTATCATACGGAGTAGACGGCAGATCTATCAGTTGTTAGGGAAACAGCTTTAGAGCTGCTTCAGCATTACAATTATACTGTACTTCTGCTCAATACCACATTTATGTCTGATTTAATTCATGCCGCTGAGATACGAGTTTTACTACCTACTCCGAGCTGATGCCGTCCGGCAGTGGGGGCCGGACCCGGACCCCGAACGGATGTCCAGAGAACAAACACATGCGTGCGTTTATGTATAGTATACCCGATGTCATCTAGGGAGTGCAGGTGCTTATCTACTTCTGAATTAGAGGTTGCAATCTCGCAGCTTCAGTATGCCGCAAGATTTCAGTGGGTTACGTAGAAACGAGGGGACTCCCTGATTATCGTTCTTGGGCTGTATGAATACCACTACGTATTGTTGGTTACTGGAATCGCAAACGCAAAAAGCGGGGCCGCAGGCTCATTATGGTGCAGTTACTCTTGAAAAGATAACCTGGAAGATTCAGAGAGATGCCTTGGAGTTGTTTAGCTATGAGATGTCGGTGAAGGAGACTAAAACATCAAATTTCACCGTGTTCAGTCTCGTTTCGCATTTCGCCGTTTACCAATAGAGATAGCCTTCAATGCAAGCTCAATTAGGAAATAAACCCCAATGCATTAGAATCGATGATGGACTAGCCATGGCTGTACACGGCCCGGCCGAGAAAGGTAGTCTTAGATTGGTTTTTTTGGCCCAGGGTCAATGATGCGTCTTACAGTACTGAAGAGTGGCATACCGCGAAGTACGAAGTACTGTACGTATTATCTATGCTATCTAGATGGACGGAAATGAGATTACGCTGCGGTCGGCTAGCTGGCGTTGGTCCCTGGATGAATGAAGTCTAAGCTGAAGAGGGTATAGTAGAACGAAGAGGATTGGAGGTAGCGAGCGATATAGGAAGCGGAAGAGAAAAAAGGTGGTGGGGCAATTGACAACACAACGTGGTGAGACTTTGGACAATACGGAGCATAGGTAGGGAGTGATGATGGCAATAGAGACAGCGAAGTGAGTTGGTACCTAACAAGAGATTTTGGGAGGAGACACGGCCCGACTGAAAAGCCACATAGGCTAAAACGAAATATGGAGCGAATTGCATCAGAGGAGAGAATATGGAGGACACGGTAGCAGTGGCACGAGAGCATGTAGATACAAGCAATCTCTGGGACGAGTAAGGAGTTAGTGCCAGAAGCCCACTTGATGTTGGAGGTTAGATTTCCTTTTTCCCCCACAAACTTACTCGCTTTGTGAGGAAGCAGTAAGAAATAACACTCGCATGGATATGTAATCTATGGAGAGGGATCAATCTGAATAGTACTCGTACATAGAGACAGTATTATCTCGACGTTACCTTGGAACCCAGCAATCATAAGACGTGCCCTCGTATCTATGTGCTCACGTACAGTACAGTATTCGTGTCGGTACCTGAAGTGTGTGTGCGTGTGTGTGTGTGGCGTGCTCCGTACTCGTAGTCGCGATTCGTTGGGTGAACAAGAACAAGTAATGTTTCTGGGCAATTTCCAACGCCAGATGCGATCAAAAGCGCCAGAAAAACAGCGGCCCCTCTCCACCTAACCAGCATCTGGATCCCACCTGTGGATGGATCTCAAGCTGCTAAACCACAGCGGTGCCACTAGCAGCGCGACCCCCTGGCATAAGCGCTCCAGCTGCGCAGTCCCCTGCAACTGAGGCGCTACAGCGATGCGCACCGCCTGCCACAAGGGGCGGTGAAAACCTTTAAATGCACATGCAGCCCGCCACGTTCCAACATCCAGCAAGTCGACAATATCCCCTCCTGAGCTGGCTGCTTTTCGTCTCCTTCACTCTTTAACCCCTCAACCTCGTTTGAAAAGCTCCCAAAACAAGCTCCATTATACCCAATTCTACCTTTCAAAATGGCCGCTCGACCTCAGAACATTGGCATCAAGGCCATTGAGATCTACTTCCCCAGCCAGGTTCGTCAATTGCCCCTCCATCCACTCTGCTGCTCGAAAAACGTGCCACTGACAATTTTCTCTCCCAACAGTATGTCGAACAGAGCGAGCTCGAGAAGTTCGATGGCGCTGCTGCTGGAAAGTACACCATTGGTCTAGGCCAGAGCAAGATGGCTTTCTGTGACGACCGTGAGGGTGAGTTTGCGCTTTCTATCCTACCCACGTTTTCTTTGCTGCTTTTTTGGCTGCCTCTCTCCCCATTTCCCCTGAAGTCTTGAACCAACAGGCTAACATGGACTCTAGATATCTACTCAATGGCACTCACCGTCACCTCAAGACTCATCAAGAACTACAACATCGATGTCAACGAGATCGGCCGTCTCGAGGTTGGTACCGAGACCATCCTCGACAAGTCCAAGTCCGTCAAGACTGTCTTGATGCAGCTGTTTGGTGACAACACCAACATTGAGGGTGTTGATACCCTGAACGCTTGCTACGGCGGCACCAACGCTTTCATCAACACCATCAACTGGGTCGAGTCCTCAGGCTGGGACGGCCGTGATGCCATTGTTGTCGCTGGCGACATTGCCCTCTATGCTAAGGGTGCTGCCCGACCCACTGGTGGCGCTGGCGCTGTGGCCATTCTCGTTGGCCCTAACGCTCCTATTGTTGCTGAGCCCGGTCTGCGCGGCACCTTCATGCAGCACGCCTACGACTTCTACAAGCCTGACCTGACCAGCGAGTACCCCGTTGTCGACGGCCACTTCTCCCTCACCTGCTACACCAAGGCTCTCGACGCCGCCTACCGTGACTACTGCAAGAAGGAGGCCAAGTTTGCCAATGGCACCACCAACGGTGTCGACCCCTCCAAGACTCCTCTCGACCGCTTCGACTATCTTGCTTTCCATGCCCCTACATGCAAGCTGGTGCAGAAGTCATACGCTAGACTGCTATACCACGACTTCCTTGGCAACGCTGATGCTGCTGCCTTCGCCGAGGTCGCCCCTGAGCTGCGCGACATGGACTACGAGAAGTCTCTAACTGACAAGGCTCTTGAGAAGACCTTTATGGGTCTCACCAAGAAGCGTTACCAGGAGCGTGTCAACCCCGCCATCCAGGTTGCTAACCTTTGCGGTAACACGTACTGCGCCAGTGTCTGGGGTGGATTGGCCAGCTTGTTGTCCTTCACTGACAGCAAGGCGCTCGAGAACAAGCGAATTGGTCTCTTCAGCTACGGCTCCGGTCTGGCCGCCACTTTCCTGTCATTCCGTGTCGTTGGCAGCGTAGAGAAGATTGGCAAGGTCCTGGATATTCCCGCTCGTCTGGAGGCTCGCAGAGCTGTCCCTCCTGAGACCTACGACGAGATGTGCAGCCTCCGAAAGCAGGCCCATCTCCAGAAGAACTTCACCCCCAAGGGCGATGCCTCCACCATTGCCAGCGGCACCTACTACCTGGAGAAGGTCGACGACATGTTCAAGCGAGAATACTCAGTAAAGGCTTAAAACTCTTCTTCTCTCACCCCCCTTCGTTGAACATAAGAAAAACCCTTTTTCTGTTTGAATAATTTGTGCGGCATGGAGCACACGGCGTCCTATTTTTACCACTTCTCGGCGATTTTATGGGAAACTATCTAGTGGTATGACGAGCACAGCGATAGACTCATCTGCCGAGGGAAAGCAGATGACTTTTTTTTTTTTTTTTTTTTGCTATTGATTTGTTCTGTATAGACGGTAATGTTGGGCAGTGAAGACCCGTAATGAGGCCGTGAAAAGAAAAGGAAGAGAATGAGGCGACGATGCACTCGTCTGTCGGGCATGTTTGGTATATAGGATTTAGAGATGAGCCCGATTTTCAAGGGCTTAACCTTCAAAAATAGACGTGATGTGCCAGAAAATGAACTGTTCTTTTGATCAATTGCTCAGGGTATCCATTTGTTTCTATTCTCTACATTGGCCATCATGGCTCAAAGCTGTGCATGCCAGTAAGCTGTAAGCAAGCATTTTTTATCTAGTCTAGCCCCTGTCATGTTCACATCGAATTCTTCTCTTTTCTTCCTTTTTTTTCTTCTCTATATGTCCATTATTCTTCTCCCTTGTATTTCCACTCAGCATGTCTATGCAGGTTATAATCCCTCGTAAGAATACTCCTCCAAATCCCGTACAGTCCACCAACGGGCCACTTGCTCTTCAGCGACTTCTTCCACAGCTGTCGCTCTTCCCTGCTAGCCTCAATATCAATCTTCACTTTATCGTAGACGGAAGGCAGCGTCGTGGCGCTGTACTTCTCCCTCAGGGCCTGGTACCATGGTTTATCGTAGACCTGCCAGAACTCGTCTTCCGAGTAGTACGTGTGGGCGTAGAGCCACTTTCGGCCTCCGAGCTGGACGAGCTTGTCCTCGAGCGCGCGGTTCTTGGTGATGAATTCGTCGTGGTTTTCTGGGCCCCAGCCCCAGACGCCGATGTTGAGCATTGGCTTGGGAATGGCCTGCGTGGCTGCACTGCCGTCTGTCGCCGCTATTGTTTCTGTCTCGCATGTCGGGTGGAATGTCGGGTTAGGTGTTTCCTTCAGGGGACACAGCCAAAGAGGCCAAATGTTGAACTCGTCGGCAGTGTAATCGACGAAATCCGCCGCCTTGTCGTAGGGGATGGCAAGGTCCTGGACGACGAAACGGGCGGATTCGCCGCTGGCGTGAAGAGCCCGGTAGAGCATGCGCGTGTGCATAAAGTCGTCGAGGAACCAGCGCCAGAAGTTGGTAAAAGGCACGTATTTGAAGTATGTGAAGCCCTGGGCGCCGACCCAGAAGCCCGCGCGGTCGTACCGGAAGAGATACTCGGCGAGCGGGATGTAATCGGTGATGGCGTCGGCCGGGGTTTCGGCTGAGGCATCCCGGGTCTTGTCCTGGACGTGCAGGTAGTACCAGGGATCCTGGGCGTGGCTGAAAGTCTGAACTTTCCGGTCAGCGGGCTTTTCGTCCGTCAACCGGCCGGTGATGACAACGCCGTGGTCCTTGGAGAAGACAATTCCGTCGACGTAGTCATTCTTAGGGTCCTGCGTCTCGGCTCGGACCCGAGCTGCAGCTTCAGCCACGCTGTTCGTCCGGTGATAGGTCGTTTGGACGAATTTTCGAGCCTCAATGAGGTTCAGCTCCATCAGCGTCGTGACACCTAGGGTTCCCACAGCTCCCGCAGCGCCGCGGAAGAGATCCGAGCGCTCATGAGGCGAAGCCTGCACAACCTCGCCGTTTCCCAGCACCATCTCGACGTAGTTGATCGTCTCGTCGAAGAAGCCGTGGCGGAACGAGCTGCTCTCTCCTGCGGTTCCCGCAAAGCCGCCGCCGGCCGTGATGCCGGGGAACTCCATCACGACGGGGGGCACAAGGCCATGGCGGAGCGTCGCCTCGACCAGGCGATCCATGGGCACGTTGGGCTCCACGAGGGCCGTTCGAGCGCCGCGGTCGACGGACAAAACATTGCCGAGGGCGCTGATGTCGACAGCGCGGTGACCGGCGCTAGGGCGAGGTCGTGTGCTGTTCGTCGAGCCGTGGAAGATGCGATACGACTCGCCGCGCTCGAAATAGCCCCGGACGGCGGCGGCAATCTTGGTCACGGCCTGCTTGTGGCGCTCCATCGTGGATTAGCGGCCCGTGTGACGCCCAATTGGCCTGGTATGGATGAGAAAAAGAGGGTGTTGGGAGAGTTTGGCGACACGAGTTGACCTTGGGCGGAAAAAAGGTTCGAATTCATTTATGTCACCAAAGCGCCAACCAGTAGGTAGCGGGCCGCGGTGCCATAGCGGAGCCGGCTTCATAGCTGCGGTCCGTTTAAAGCTTGATAGCTGCAGCTCCCTGGTCACCGAATATGGGAGAGCTCTGAAACAGCCACAAAATATATACTATAAGTTGCCTTTATGTTATTTCTAGTATCCAATTAAGCCATTTTTAGTAATCGTAGGCTCATATGAAGCGATGAAGTAAAATAGCTACCATGGGAGGAATTTGTTATAGATTTTGATGTCATCCGCCCTAATACTAAGCTCACGATAGTATTAGTAATAGAAATGTAATAAATTTAAGAAAATATATTGCTAATATATATATATATATAATATCATGATTCGTCATTACACATGCTGTGTGGCCCATATGGCATATCATATTACAACTTTGCTATAATTTCCGGCTGTTCAACCCCCAAACTAGCTTTACTTGCGATAGAGGCCTGTATCTCTTCAAGCGTATCGTCCAAAAGCTCATCAAAGCGTATGGGAATTTCTTCAAGTGTCCGAGCTTTGATGGTGGTTGCGCGTGACTCAATTGCTGTCGGATCTTCGACCGCACTACGGATGAAGCTGGACCAACTTTCGAGACAATGCTGGGAGGCAGGCAGACGAGATAGGAATAAAGCAAAGCAATGCGACATGGCCTCGTATTCTGCAAATACTAAGGGAACGCCGTCGGCAACGAGCTTCATCGCCAGGGCCTTATCTTCGTAGGAGAGCAGTTCCCAGCCAGTGCACATCCATATGGGCGGCGACCCTTCCCATGTGCGATTCATAATGAGTGTTACCAGTGGGTGTGCAACAAGATCGTCGTCCACATAGAGACGTTTCCGCGGGGGATTTGCCGGCCATATCGCGCAAGGGGGGATCTTGGCCTCGAAATCAGGTCGTGGCTTGGGTAAATAGTCGAAAGGATGAGGATCTTCGCCTTGCCACGAAGGTGAACTATGTGTGATATCGACCCAGGGAGAGACGCAAGCAACTCCCGCTGGTAGAGGAATTATGCGTTCCTCACCATACCACTGGATTTGAGCGTCGAGACGGCGCAGCTGGAGAAGTAATTGCAGTAGCGCAAGAGAAAGATTTCCTCCGGCACTGTGGTACAAAAAGAGGCGATGGCATTAGCTTTAGTCTAAACTTGATGTTGCACGACAGATGATATATATGTCCGAGAATCATACCTGTCTCCCGCAAAAACAATGTGCTCTGGTTTCACAGCCTCATGATAGGCATCCGGAGGTGGATAAAGCAACGTAAAATAAGACACAAGAGCATCCAGTAATGCACTTGGAAATGGATCCTGTGGCGCGAGTCGATATCGTACCGAATAGCATCTTCCTTTGGTCAACTTGGCCAGTGTTTTTACGGTGGGACGGTGCGTGGCGGGATCGCAAAGGTAGTACGCGCCACCGTGAAAGTAGAGCACTGTCGTGGGCTCTTGGCAATCTTTCATCATTTCATTATACTTGGCATTTTCTGAAATGTCAGGCAGGGGCTCCTTTTTCGACGCTGATGCTCTATATCCTGTCCACTCTGCCTCTACGTGGGCGAAGGAAGGAATTCTGGTGTTGCTCCCGCTCACGTTTGGATCTCTCATGCTCTCCAAGACCTTTAATAGTGAGTCCCTGATGTCGGTCTCGGGAGGGGGAGGAGAAGCATATGAGCTGATCCATATCTTCCCTTTAATCTCAGTGTTGCGCGTAGTAATCTTCTGGGCATGAGATATTGGCCGTGGGGTTGTGGGTGTCAACAGCGAACGTATTAGAGAAACCACCAAATTAGATTTCAAATCAACGTATTTTGATGGCTCTGATAGTTGTAAGACGTGCAAAATAGCAACTCCAGTCAAAAGTGGAACTTTGGACAGCAAAAGTAGAAGAAGTTTGAGATTAACAGTTAGCTTGGCGGTATGAGATGGCGACTGAGGAGAAGCAATAGAAGCCGAGGCAACGGAAGGGGACGGAGGCCCGTCCATTATGCTGAGGAGGAAGAGAATAGAACTATAAGTTTATATGGATTTGGCGAATGTGTTTTTAGAAACAAAGTAGAACTTGTAAAATAAAAAAAGGGTTGTCACGGAAAGTTGGGCGAGCGGTCGCCACTTTACTAAGGAAAATCAATTTCTAGGAAAAAAAGCTGGACAAGGTGGGAAAAGAACAGTATTAAAGTTGGGGTTGACGGAGCGTTATTACAAGGTACGTGCACTATTGATTCGCGGGGCCCATTTAATGAAGGTATCAATCCCTTTAGTTCCTTCAACGAATGTTTACTTATGGTAAGGGTTGCGAACGGTATCAACACGGTGGGCTACTTTTGTGTCTTGTCTTAGATTAGTTGTCAATTCTGCGTCTTAATAGGCCAGAATAAGAACTGGTATGCACTAGGATTGATGATTTTCATGCACACTACTGACACCGATGGGTGGGAGAATAAGCCGAGCCTCGGCCCGTCTCTTCAGCACTCTAATACGACTACCATCAGACCCCAGCTCAGATATTGAAACATGTCTTATTTCATGGCAATAGTAATACCCTCTAGCAACAGATAAAAAAGAAAAAGTATGATCCATTTGATATTAAATACATAAAATTCGATAGAGCAACCAACGCTCCGGCCGTTATCCAATTGATGTCTGCATTGTCCCTTTATCCGTAGCGCAACAATAACCGCAATCTTGAGCAAAAACCGTACAATGCATGGCGAAAATCAACTAACGAATGGTTTACGAGCTGCCAGCAGCGGCATCGGTGGTAGTCTTCTCAGCTTCTTTGCCAGGGGAAGAAGAACCAGCAGATCCGGCGGCACTCTGGTTAGCCATGGCCATCTGCCATGCTGGGATGGACGCCTTAGCTCCGGAGCTAGCTGATATTCCAGAGGTTCTGCTAAACTTGTTCTGAGATACACTCTTGGGGGCCTCGGGCTTTGGCGTGGAGCTCGTTTCCGCGGTGCTCTCGTTATGGGGAGAAGTTGCTGATTGAGTAGCTGCCGTCGTGGGCGATGCCGTTCCGCTGGTTCCGTTGGCACCATTAACACCGTTGGCTCCATTGGCGCCTCGGAAGTAGCCGCTCGAAGCAGATGTATTTGAGTTGGCATTCATCCTCTGCGATACAAGTGTCTTGAGACTAGTCAATTCAGTGTTGATTTCGGCGAGTCGGTTGTCAGTAATATCTTTCTGGTTGTTCATTGCTCTTGGAATAGCGTCCTTGAGGCCCTGTACTTCGTCGCGAATGCGTTGCGCGTCATCTTCCCGGCGTTTATTTGCCGACTTCAATTCTGTCATGATGGTCTCCAGATCTGCCAGCGTGATATCTAGCCGTTCTGTCCGCTGCTTCTCGGCGTCTTTCAACGCCTCTGTATCTTTTGACAGCTGCTCAACTAAAGCAAAAGCCTTGTCAAACTGCTCCTCAATCGATTTTTTGTCCTGTTCCAGCTTTTCAGGGGTAGGCGGCGCTACGAGAGGGTATACATAACGCTATTATTCTCCCGTCAGCATATCTATAGTTAATAACACGTGAAATTGTTGCTCATACCTTGCCCAAAGAGTAAAGCCCGTAGCTAACTCCACCCACCACCGTTGCCATGATGAACCAATCTCTCCAATCCCTATTCGGCGTGGAGGCAGGCGGCTGCCACGCATACTGAGGATAGGATTGGTAATATTGCTGAGGAGGACCCTGTGGCGCGCCCGGGTAGGGCGCTGCAGGAACGGCTACCGCGCCACTGCTGCCCCCAGCTCTAGCCAGAGCAGCATCAATCTCCTCCTGTGTCAGGTTCTTGGTTCGAAGAAATGAAATCTTATTCTCGATGGAAGACGATGCAACGCTAGGGTCTTGTAGAACTGCATGATTGTTAATACCGTGTCTTGTGAGGGAACCATGTGATCGATAGATTGGGTGGAACTAACATTGCGCCTAGAACATTTGAAAGTCAGAAAGAGTTGAATCCAAGGTTGTTTACCAGGAGAAGAGGATGGAATATACAACTTACTGCAGACGCCACGATTTCCTCGCGTATCGCCATGATGATGTACGAAGAAGACGCTCAGATAGAGCCTCCCAAGACCGCCAGAATAGACGGAAATCCTGGTTATAAATCGATGGAAATGGATGATGAACGAGGCACGAAGCACGCAGATACCCTTGGATGCGACAGCATATGCTGAGCTCGGTAATTGTGGAACTGAGTGGACGGCTGAGCGCTGTGTCCGGAAAAGCGCCCAAAACATCTGGACCGAGGCAACGGAGTCTCATTAAAATCACAGGTACGTACCTTTTTCTGGCCGTGTCAAGCCCATTCCCAACTGTTCAAGGAGATCACGTGCACATGTGTCTCACGTCTCTCTTCTCCCAGTCGCGCTAATGCTCAGCCGCCCAATCAGGGATTTGTTTACTTTCTCACCAAGCAACCCAGAGTAGCTTATCTTCCCCCCCAATCCTACGGCCCCACGAAGCCATACCCAACCCGCCTGGTCAAGAGCAGCGAAATTCTTGTTTATGCTTCTAAAATTTATCCTCAAACGCACCGGGAATCAATTTTTGGCTCGCCGAATTGTGTCGCAAAACCAACAACCCCACGGGAAGGTTGTTCATAATGTCTCAAGATACGGGCCTGTGGAGTGTCCGCAGGAAAAGAGAGGTAAGTGGTCTCTGTCGCAAGAGCCCGAAAACTGGAACATGGCCGCCCGTGTCGCGCAATTATCATCCGCTGACCGACAGCATAGACACTGGGAGGCATTAGTACGAATAGCGGAATACCAGCTCCAGGGTCAACGATGAAGCGCTCGAATCCGGGCCACTCCAATTACGGCAGCGCTCACGGACGGTCAATGTCGGGATCTAGGCACTCCTTGGCTTTGACACGGCCGAACCAGCCAATGTTCCAGCGCGCATCGTCCGGCGCAAACCTGGCTGACCTTGGGTTATCCTCTGTCAAACGAACATCCTTTCAACAACCTAGAGCGACCTATACGCCAGCTGCTTTCACCCCCGCTGCGGCGAGACCGTCAATGGATGGCGACAGGCGCAGCAGTGTATACCGTCCACGACAATCTACGGTCGGCCCCGTAAGCCATCAGAGCTTTTTCCAAACCACACCCCAGGCGGCGGGAGTCCCACGCGATCCGCGACCCCTGAGAGATCGATCATTTCAAGCCCGAATCGCCCAGGAGCTAATGGACTACATGGTTCAAAACAACTTCGAGATGGAGATGAAGCATTCGCTATCGCAAAACATACTCAAATCGCCCACTCAAAAAGATTTTAATTTCATGTTCCAGTGGCTATATCACCGAATCGACCCCAGCCACCGATTTCAAAAGAATATTGACCAAGAAGTGCCGCCAATTCTTAAGCAGCTTCGATACCCATTTGAGCGCAGCATCACAAAAAGTCAGATCGCCGCTGTTGGTGGACAGAATTGGAGTACCTTTCTCGGCCTTCTGCATTGGATGATGCAGTTATCTCAAATGCTCGATGGCTACGCTAACAATCAATACATTGATGCTTGTCTCGACGCCGGCGTCGACGTTAGTGGCGATCAAATAATCTTTGGCTTCCTCAGCAGTGCGTACAGGGACTGGCTGGCTATGGATGACGACATGGGCGATGAGGATGCAGAACGACTATTGGCTCCGCACGTTGAAGCAATGGCAAGAGCATTTGAACAGTCCAACTCGAAGTATACAGCGGAGCTCGAGATGCTTGAAGCTGAGAACGAGAGACTTCTGAAGGAAATCGAAGACCTTGAAAAATCAACCCCGGACCCCGCTGTCTTGGATAATCATTTTAAGATCATGGAGGAGGATCGCGTCAAGTTCGAGGACTACAACGAGCTTGCCATCCAACGATCGGAAAAATATGAAGCCCGTATCCAGGTTTTGCAAGACGAACTGGATAAGCTGGTGGAAGAACTGAAAGAGGTCGACGAAGAGCGACGAGGACTCCAAAGAGCCGTTGACGATCAGGGCATTAGCATGCAGGATATCGACCGCATGACTTCTGAACGGGAACGCCTGCAAAGGGGTATCGAGTCGGCTGGACAGCGTCTAGACGAAATCAAGAAAAAAGTTATGGAGAAGGAGGCCGAGGCCAGCCGAAAGCTTGATGAGCTAGAGCGCGTGGTAGACAAGTATAATACCATAGCCTATCAAATAGCACTCATTCCAGCTACAGCCGCCAATGCCAAAGGCAGGGAATACGAGCTGCAAGTTACTCTTAACGAGAGTGAGTTGAGTTCATCCAACTGGAAAAGCTCTAGCACAACACATACCCCTGCGACAGACCGACTACTGATTGACGCTACGACGGGTTATCAACCAGGACATGTCCTTAACCTAGATCTAAGAGGACAAATCCGGAGCAGCTTCATAGCGCTGCGAAAGGAAGTCGCGGAGCGGCGCGGTACTGTCATGGACGATATGATGAAGGATCATGACCTCTTGGATGGCATTAAGGAGGCCATCGAGGATAAACGGAATGAGGTTGAGGCTTTGAATCACAGAGTCAGGGCAGCAGAAGAAGAATACGAGAAGACTAAAGAAGTTGCGACGGCGCAAAAGATGGGATCCGACGCACAGATTGAAAAGATGGAAAAGGAACTATCCAGAATGCGCGGTGGCTTGACAGAATCGGTGCAGTTGCTAGAGCAGCGCGAGATCAACACTACCATAGAGTATGTTTTTACCCTTGCTGATAACCAGAGCCAGCCTCTCGTGCAAATCAGAATGACTAACAATCTTAACCAACACCAGATACGAGCAGCTTGTATTGCGAGCCAACTCACTACGAGAAGAGCTACACACGGAGATTGATCGCATGCTGAACGACGTGATCAAGTTCAAGATTCATGTACAAAAGAGCTTGGACGACTACGAGGGCTTTGTGGCAGATGAGCTGGAAAAGGAGCTGGGGGGCGACGAAATGCAGGATGAAACTCGAACATTACCTGATATATAAAAGAGCTACTCAATGTTTGTGTGTTTGGACGACATTTGTGATTGAAACAGCGTTTTATGGGCGGAGTTGTCGGTTTTGGCTGGTAGAAAGGCTTGTGTGTCAGCTATGTTTTGTGCATACTTTTTTTGAAGATACCACTAGCAATTGTTTTTTGCTGTTAAATGAATGATGACTTGGAGGAATATGGATTCTTTTTTTCCGGAGCCTACTCAATGCTAGCGATTATCCCAGTGAACATATTTAATTTGCTCGCACTACTTCGTAGTTATGAGTAGATATGTATATATAAGAACTCTGGTTGATGGCATCGTTTCTGACTGTAGCTTACCACGACAATTAAGTAAAAGATTGATTGTTGTACTTCTAATAATTTAAGTTATACATGCATTGCTTCTTGAAGACAAGAGTTCAGTTGAGTGAAAGTAAACTTCTATTTAGTCTGTCTGATTGAATAAAAGCCCCGTCTCTTTCATTCTACGTTGCCTTATATGAACTGTATGACCAGATGCTGAGAGTGTAAGATCTAGCAGCATGCGTCGTAAAATGGCTACCATGGGGTGCTAGTGCCATGCGATAGTTCTGGCCCTGTGTTTGGACTACACATTGACTCGCTCCCGTTGTAGCATTCCAGAACCGAATAGACCCATCCAGTGCGGCAGAAACGATCCACCTATCGTCAGGCGTCATATACACTGAATAAAGACCGTTTACATGCCCTTTTAATGTCTTCAGGCAAGTGCCATGGTCCCAGTCCCACATTTTGACGGTGGTATCGTAGCCACCAGTGACCAGATATTTGCTATTCGAAGAGAAAGACATTGAGGCAACAAGGTTATCATGGCCCTCCAACTGCCGAACATCTTTGTCATCTGTGTCCACGGCATCCGTAGTTAGATTCCAAACAAAAACGTCATCTGAGCAGTCTGCAGCCGCGAAACAATTATTTGGTGATATCGCAACACTTTCGCCTTGATGGCCACATTCAAATTTCTGGATTTCAGTACTTTGTTCAATGTCCCAAATTCGGACTGTTCCATCGCTCCACCGAGATACGACCAAACTGCCGTCATATGAGAAACAAAATTGAAAAATGTCGGCTTCCTGTAGAAGAAATTTGTGTCGGACGGCTTTTGTTGCAATATCCCATACCTACATTTGAAATGTGAGTTAAAATTATCTGAACTACAAGAATCCCAAACAAAGAGCCAAGTGGCTACCTACCCGCAGTAAATTATCCTCATCAAAGGTGGCAAGAGAACGTCTATCAAGACTAAAACAAACATATTTAGCACTAGTGTCCAACACACACACTTCCCTTCTCGTCTCAATGTCGAAAATCCTGGTTGCCATTTCGCTGACTGTTGCCAAATACTTACCATCATGGCTAAAAGCCACATTTTTGACAGTACCGGTATGCTTCAACGTGTCCACAAGCTCGATATCCAGGAAGCGTTCCAATGGATTAAAAACAGCGAACCAGTTATCGCCTTGTTTTACGTTACTAGCCACTGTATCATGGTCTTCGAAATTGTAGAGATCTTGAGCAGCTAGTAAAGGCGTTTTCCAGAGCCAATCATAAATTATAGGGACCACATAGTCAAAATTGTCTTCGCTCTGGACCAATGAGAATGGAGTCAGGCCGTAATAACTTCTGAATTTTTTGTAGACATCTTCGGTAAGCAACGAAGTAAGCGTCGACTTCGCCATTTTCTCAATCTCGTATGTTTCAAACTCTTCTTCATCCGTGAATTCGTATTCTTCCAAAGCAAAAAGTAACGCTGTTCGATCGTTTTCATCTTTAATATTTGAATCGGTACCGGACTCAATTAGATATTGGACCATTGCTGGGTCTCGTTCTTGTATAGCAGAGAATAGTGCTGTCTGACCATTTTCATCTCGTGCGTTTATATCAACGCCACTCTCAAGGAGTTGTTCGACGATCGCTATATGCCCTCCCTGAACAGCACATTTCATAGCTCTCTGTCTTACTTCACTTTCGTAATCAATGCTTGCAATCAGGTGCTCTACGGCAGCTAAGTTTCCATCTCTCGCGGCTGTCATCAACTCTGTTTGACTTTGGGTGCTTTCGATCTGACTATGCTGACTGGACCAGTCTTCTTCAGATGACGCGCTCCATTTAATTGAAGATCGCGCTTGGGCAGTTTGATGTTCAGAAGAATTCGCCGATGCCTGGTCTTCAAAGTAGTTGTTACTGGCAAAGTAATCTTCTCCAACCACACTGTCCACGTTTTCATGGAACTCATAATCGACCTTATCGAAGGATGATGCCTCGAGCTCTCTCATAGAGTCGGATGAAATCTCGCCCAGCCACTTCTCAAGTCGTTCAGCAACTAGTGCATCTTCCGGCAGAGAGTAAGTTCCTATCGGCTTATCTATATTCTCTTGAGTGAATTTAGGCCATGGAAGAGCGCGGAGAGCGAACTCATATGCATGGCGCACTGCGTGATCAACTAACTCTGGCGAGTCCTGTGGTCCATAGGACAGACATAGCGGACAAGACCGGATACCCATATGCCGAATTTCGGCCCAGGATACAAGAGATGAAAGTGTGTAATTCGACAACTCTTCAGGGTGGTGGGTCTCAATATGTGTAGTTATATCCTCCTTTGATGAAAAGGGCTCATCATCCCCGTCGCACAAGAGACATTGCCACTGAGGAAGATGATCATTCTCGATGTGGAGCTCCCATGCTTTCCTTGTTGTGAAAAGCAAATCTGGTGTAGGGCAAGACTGTGCGATACAAGTGTACGGACATAAGTCCTCGATAAGATGTTGCCTAACATGAAGAATATTAGATACTGTATCTATCTAGTCAAGGGGCAGCGTCTTACTTCCATCTACTGGGACTTGTAAACTCTTCGGAAGGTAGAGACTGGCAGCAACATGGACATCTAAGTACCAGCTGATCTGAAGATAAAGACGGAGGCTTAGGAAATTCAGTGTTGGCAGCTATTAAAGAGATCTGTGAGCGAGCAATAGCTGGGGTAGGTTGCCGTTTTCTGGCCAAATTGAACTGCAACGTTCCTTCGGCTGTCGATGCTGTTGAAAACCCAGCCACAGTAGCCGGTGCGTTTCTTTCTGATTGCTGAATTTTAAGTTCATGTGCCAAACCGCGTGCTATTGGGATAGTCTTAGATAATTGGTGAGGAATTTCGTCAAGTTGCTGCTCTTCTGCCGTTATCCTATGTTCTGCCAACTCTCTAACATGCCGAGATCTTGTTTGAGCTAGCAAAAAATTGTGCCTTCGTCTCAAATTTGCCTCAATTAACCTTTGTTGTATTCCATTCAGCCTTGAGGGGTTGAGTTCTTCCATTTTAGATGCCACAAGCTGCTTTAGCTTAGTTGCTAACGTATCGTCTGACTCAGACACTTCAGTTGGTGTAGACTCTATGAGCTCATTCACATCGGATATGCCGAGGCCATCTAGCTGAGGCAGGTCTTCACTGGGTCTTAAAAGGACCAGACATTCCAAATGTCGCCTGAGCTCATGATGCTCATCAGGGTTGAACGATTGATTAGCTCGGCGGCTTCGCGATGCCTTGCCAGTACGGCGTATCGCGACTCCGATCAAGGCCAGGTTTTTGATGGAGGAGTCTATATTTACTAGAGCGTCCGTTATAAGACCACCTTCCTCCAAGATATCTACATATTCCGCCAAAAAATCGGCGAGCATGCTCAAGATGTTTTTCACCAAAGCCAAATCGTCGGGCCGAGCTCGAAACCTGGAGTCCAGAGACGCGCCAGACTTTGCCATTGCTCCGATACTTTCCACCCACAAGTTAAAATCAGCCAGTCTGCTATCCAAGGGATCTTGAGCGCCTAGGCTCTTCGATCTCCTCATCGCATCGTTAAACTTTATAAAGCATTGTTGCGTTAGATTTGAAACAGACGTAGTTAAAAGCGACATATTTGATGTATTGTGGAAAAGGTTCGACGTATAACTACAGGAGAGCTTTCCTTTCAGGTGAAGAAAGCGAAAAATAGTTGGTTTCGATTCTGAATGACAACGTATCTGACTGGAGATGGAAGAAAAAGGCGCATTTAAAGCTGCAGAGAACATGCTCACTAATGTACATGTATCTACTCCGTACTTCTATGTGCGCAGGTACCTGCATGCGTACAGCGGGGAATGAAGACATACGAGGCTGAACTGCAACTCACCCCAGATACGACATCAATGGCTTATTGGCTAACGAATACATTGTTGAGCGGGGTACTGCGTCTTTTTACAAATGCTACCGAATAAAGGTGTCGTCGAATGTCTAATATCACACTCTCACAAGTCGATTTCATCGCAGAGAAGCTTCGAGATGGCTCAACAATACAGCGCTTGTTTTTTGTCTTGGGCAATGCCTATCTTTAGAATTCTTATTGAGGTTGCCAGCGATCAGAGTTTACCTTCGGATCGTCGGAGCGTTGCAAGCCAGATTGCCGTTCATTTACGTCTGGCTCACAGCGCTCTTGAATCAGTTCCCATCTACTGGATTGAGTCCGATATTGAGGATCTTTGCCGAATGGCTTTACATGGGGTTTCAAGAATGATTTGTGTAAGTCTAAACACCACCCCAAATAATTAAATACAATCGTACATAGTGCATTTATCAAAAGGCAAATTACTGATGCTAGGTAGTGGCCGCAGTCTTGGCGCTCGGCCGGCTCTCCTGCTGATATTGACACTCTCTTCAGCAATCTTGCTCTTCATCCAGGCGACCGTAATAGAAAAAAATGCATACTAGGCTTCTTTAAAGCACCAAATAACAAAAAACTTATAAATGATATCGATAATCAATATTCTAACCTTCATAGGCTGATCGGGAATACAGCCGATGGGGAGAGCGAAAACTTACCTACCAACTTTAACCCCAGATCAAAGGATTATTTAATAGATTTTAGCGGAGATCTATTCAATGCACTTGAGATTCATATTAAATGCGGTTCAAAGGCGCCTGGCATGCTGGCCGATCATAAGAGAGAGAAGTGGCATCCTGCGAGGTTATGTTTGACTGAAGAGGAGCATAGCTATCCTTCTATTAGCCTCCTCGTATCTCCCATGCAAATGGCTCATTGGCAAGATTTCCACTTGGTAATGCAAGTCTTCATAATCTAATACCTTAGAAAGTGCACTAACGAATTAAAAGACAACCAGAGGATAGCTCTGATGTCAACTACAACGCAAGCCTCCAGCCAGTATTTTGCAACTTGGTTGACACGCAGCATTATGCCCGTGTAGAGATTGGTTTCGATCCGTCCAAAGGCCATTTTCAACTTCATAGAAGTAAACTTCTCGAACCAGAGCCTGGACCCGGACGTGGAGAGAACCTTGTTGATGTACTACGCGAGTTCCAATTGACTGCCAAGGATAAAGTGATATTGGCATACACAATTGCACAAGCTTATCATCATTTCTACGACTCAGACTTGATGCGTATTAAATGGACTAGTGAGGTGATTTGGTTTATGCCTCCGGCTATTGGAAAAGATGAGATACCGTTACGGCCATACTTGATATTTCCCTTTGGAACTCGGAAAGATCCAGAAGAAGATTTCATAGACAACGCAATGCTAGTCCACCGACATCCTCGTATCTTGGCAATCGGGATATTATTGCTAGAAATTGGCCTTTCCAAATCTTTTCAATCGATTCCACAGCGCGATAGCATCGCACAAGTCAATCGCGACCATTTAATAGCGAACAATTGGCTGAACGATCTAAAAAAGTCCAAATGGGAGGGCTTCACACACAAGTCACATTTTGATAAGGCAGTCGAATACTGCATCCGTGAAGGCGGACTCCTTGTTGATACGCAGGGCAGTCTCCGACCCGTGGGCACAGCTACGAAATCTTCATCTAACGCGCTGCCAGATAAGCAACGAGGTATTCTTGCGCGAAGAAAGAATTTCTATAAGAACGTTGTACTTCCGCTGAAATGGCTGGCGGAGACCGGCTTCAAGCATCATATTGGAAGCAAGCTATGCATTCGCAGAAATCCAAGGGGTAATTTTACAAACACGGAGTCGCCGTACAGTTTATCGCAGCCCGAGGCATCATTTCACTCTGGGAGGAGTGTGAATCCTGCGATGTGGCTCCGAGATCTAAACTTAATTGGCATAACGGTTGAACGCCTGCGACGAACTCACAGGGTCAAAACGGCCATTCGCGTCGCAATCATAGATACAGGGATGCAAGAAAAGGACAGCAGCAACACATCCCGGCATATTAAACATGAAAAAGATTTTGTCGACGAACTAGCCATGACGGATACATTTGGTCATGGTACTCTGATGGCCAGACTTATCATGGATTGCGCCCCATCTGCGGAGATTATTATCGCTCGCGTGTCGAAGAATACAAAAGATCTAGAAATTAGCCAGGAGAACATCAAAGATGTACGTATGAACTTCTCTCTTCCCACAATACAGCATTGTTGGTTGCTTTACTAATAGTTCAACGTCTAATAGGCAATTCTATGGGCTGGCATTGAATGCCAGGCTGATATTATCTCTATGTCTTTTGGGTTCCCAAAAGATCATGAGGGCATTGACAATGCGATCAGAACAGTGCAATCTGAGCGAAAGGAAGCCGTAATCTTCTTAGCCAGCGCTGGCAATTCCCCATCTGAAGATGAAAATTTCCCCGCCCGTCATCCCTTTGTCATCCCTATTTACGCTGCCAATTGCCGCGGCACCTTCATGGAGACTAATCCACGGCTCCGTGATGGCGCCTCTGCTGTATGGGGCACTTACGGAGGCGACATCCCGGATAATCATTACACAGATATCCGTGAAAAGTATCCTCACATATGCCAACCTGGATCTTCAATTGCTGCGGCAGTAGCAGCAGGCATCAGTGCCACCATGATGGCGTATACAGATCTTTTGCCCCATCTCGAGACCTCTGTTGAGGCAAACTACGGATTATCGCAGCTAGGGCTGCTTCGTAGGAAAAGTGGCATGGAGGCGCTATTCAAGTCAATGACAAAACGAAATGGAGACAACCGACAGTGGTTTGTAGACCCGATATCATTCTGGAGAGACACATCAGGGCAAGATCCCTCTAAACATTTTCCGAGATACTCTAGTATTTTCTCATGTTTACAAGACGTCAGCTTAAGGATACCGAGATAGCCTACTAGAGGTCAGATTCATTGAGGTCTTAAGACATTCGGCTAATTTAGAGTTGATGGGACATACGACAATGCTTCTGAAGATTGAAACAGGTCGACTTTTTGTAATGCAAAGAGGGCATCTACAAAACAGCTCACAATTTCAGATTCATGATACAGCGAGTTCAAGCCCTCCATAGTATATAATCAGGTAGGCTTTACGAGACCGCATCAATCTGGAAGTGATACTGGATATCCTAGTTTTGTTTAAACGCAATACATGATTCTTCTCCGTCTCCAATCTTGTACTCTTCAAAATCCGGATCAATTTCCATGTCATCTAGTAGCACATTTGCAGTTACTCCTGTACACTCCCACTCTTCTTCCAAATCTTCATCTTCGGTTTCGCCGGTGAGAAACGCTGTTCGATGAGAGAATAACTCGGTCTCAACCTCACCATCCTTTTTAGCCCGAATAACATGTAATCTGTATGCAAACACGATTCCTGGAGCGGTCTTATAACTGTCTGTCTTACTCTGCTCTCTTTTGTTGGCGACGTTACTCCCACTTGTTGGGGAAAGAGGACTCGCCGTCATAGATGTAGACACCCCTGCTGACGTCAAATTTGTCCATTTGCTTTCACTCGTCACTTCAAACGAGTCCTTTGCAATTCGTAGTCCCGAAACGATATAGACAGGCCGCTTACCAAGCATCCCATTGTCGATATGCTTCTTTACCTGAGCTAACCCCACTATTGCTTTCAAGGCATTTGCGCTCAAGCTGCTACTATAGACTCTTGTTTCAAGATCCACTTTGCCATATGTTGTCTTAGTGAAGCGGGATACGTTGACGTTTCCAACTTCCAAGGCGATGCTGACGAGTTTGAGGAATACTTCTGTAGCAAGCGATGTAGTCTTAGTGCGAGTGTGACTATGGTCGGCCTCTGTGAACGTATTGATCTGAGGGGTAATTTCTGGGGGAAAAATTGAGCTGATTGATGAGATGGAAAGAGTAGGCCTATTTGGAAAAGGAATAATCGAGCCTAGGGAGATCTCCCCATCGGGGAGAAAGTCAAAACTAGGCGGGAAGAACCAGGTTTTTTGCGCCATTTTTATGAATTGTTGAAATTTTTCACAACTTAAAAGCATGTTGTATGAGCGAACTGGTCTTGGTTGGGCATCAATTGTGATGGTCGCGACAGGCTGGTTGGACAAGGCTGGCATTCTATGCATGTATGCATTAACTGCCGGATTTTATTGGCTAGTCATGGTTGGTGATGGGATGTCATATGGCCTTAAGACAAATGATTCAATGTTCAACTCTACCTTTCATCTCATTTCGAGTAACTTTCAACAGCAAATACAAATTGGATCTTCCTTGCTACATAACAAAGACAGTAATTCTCATCAAGGTATTGGCATCGACTGTGCGTTTAGGCAATTTCCGTTCAGTAACTGACAGCTATTAGCTCTATCGACAAATGAAAGCTTCAATAAATCCTGCTTGAAGATAAATCAAATCTATCACTTAAGTACAAATAAGCGCCTCAGCTAAAACATATGATATAAGTGAGTAAAACGCTAGTCTAAGCATGTTACATACGACCGCAGGCAATGTAGTGGAAATTCGGGGTCCGAGTTACATGTAATGGCGGGACCCTGAAAAAGATCCCCGATAAGATAACATGGCTTGATGAGATAGAGGTCAATTGCCCCGCCCCCGCTACATTTGCGCCTTTCTCGGCCCCACCGATAGCATAGATATTGGTGAGCAACCAAGAATTTTTTTTCTGACTCTCTTTTTCCTCTGGCGCAAACTCGAGACTCACCAGCAACTCCGAATTTGCATCCGAGCAAAACATTCAAGATGGCGGCAAACATTGAGGCTGAGGCGCCTCACAACACCTTTGACGTGTGTCCACTTCCTCCCGAAAAAGAAGCCGAAAAGAAAGAAAGAAAAGCCATCTGCGAAGTTCCTTGATGCCTCTGACTGTGTCGAGCGCTGTCTGCCACCCCACCATTACCATCGAGCAACCTCTGAGCTTGAAGCTGTCACGATCTCGCACCAATTACTCTCCAAGACGATGTCGACCGATATAAAGCGATATAAACCATCCTCAGAAGGCAGTTCACGCCCGTCATTCGAATACAAAATGCAGCTTAGGCAGTGGGGAGCAGACTTGCGCATGCGCCAAGTGGTCCCAATGGCATTGACACAGTCAGAGACAACAATGAACACGAGAAGAAGGCATCTTTGTTCCAAATAGAGATTTTTATCGCTAATCTCTCGTGAAAATAGACTATCCTCGTGTTGGACTTTGGTCTGTCAAGCCCGCTTCCTTGGCTCTTTTCCCAGTGCTCTGCAAAACCCATTCTTCCTCAATAGACGATGAACTTCAGTCTATTCCCGCCGCCGAATCCTCAATCCACATCGACTACATCATCACCGATAACCTCAAGATCTGTTCAAAATGGCTAAATGCTTATTCGATTCATTATTAGGTTCTCAAACCTCCCACTTGATCCTCCGTCGGTTGAGAAAGGAGGCCCGAGTGTACTGCGAAATGCTACCATGCACCACCAAGTTGGCTGATCTTCCCTTCAAGCCAAAGGGAATCATTCTCTCTGGAGGACCAGCATCTGTCTATGATAAGGATGCACCTCGTAAATCCTCCCTCTTCATATTTTTGGGGAACTCTAATGCTGATTTATCCAAGACGTTGATCCCGCCATTCTGGACCTTGGTGTCCCGATCTTGGGTATCTGGTATGAATCCTCTCTCTACATACCTATGAGTCATACCGGTACTAATATCATGTGCTTAGCTACGGTTGCCAGGTAAAATTCTCACACCGATGCCCCTTGATTTCTAAATCCAGCAAAGCCACGACTTTAGTGTCCCATCGATGACTTCCTACTTATTTCCATTTACTCTCCACCTTCCGTCAGCATGCTGCGAAAGTCAGCAATTGGGCGAAACGCTGCAGATACACAACTATGAGAGTTTTCAGAATGAGAGCTGATCAACTCCGCGCAGGAAATTGCCTGGAGAATCAATTCCGAGAATGTTGCTGGTGGAAAGATCCGAGGTTTGTGAACCTGAGAGACTAACCGACAAATGGGCTGGCATTTTAACAGTTTGACTTCGCAGAGTACGGCCATGCCGATGTCACCATTCACAACGGAGGAGACTCACATCTCAACCGTCTCTTCGCTGGCCTGGGAGAGACGATGCACGGTGAGATTATCTCGCGGAATACCATCAACTCAATCATGGATTCTAACATCATCGTAGCTTACATGAGTCACTTTGACAAACTCGTCAAGCTGCCTGCTGGATTTGAGGTTATTGCAAGCACCCAGAACTCTGAGTACGCCGGAATCGCCCACCAGACAAAGCCCATATATGGTACGCCTCTCTTTATCCGTATATTATTACTCCCAATTTTCAGCTGACTCTGAAATCATGCAGGCGTCCAGTTTCACCCAGAGCTGGAACACGTAAGTTCTGTCTTGATTCAATATTTTCGCCTCTTCTGACTCGGCCGCTATAGACACCCCGCGGTATTGAGATCCTGCGCAACTTCGCCATCGAGATCTGTGGAGCCCAGCCCAACTGGGAGATGAAGGACTTCATCAAGAAGGAGATTGTTCGCATCCAACACCTTGTTGGCGATCGCGCACAGGTTATTGGCGCAGTATCGGGAGGCGTGGATTCGACCGTCGCAGCCAAGCTCATGAAGGAGGCAATTGGTATGTTCCCTACGCTTCCTTTGTGTTTTGTCTCCTTTGCAGCCGAGTCGTACTCGGGGGGTTTGCGGTGCGTGTGCAGCGCTGAAGTGGGGCTTGCGGCACCTGTCCGGGTCCGGGGCCCCACCTTTGGAACATAACCCGCGCAAGGGGTTTGCAAAAAACCAGAGACCGCAAATGAATACGCGCATACATTAAAGCAATGAGAACAGCTCTACCCAGAGTTTGTTGTCACTTTTGGATGTGTATCATTCACTTCTGTGTGTCGATCGTTTGCCAAGTCTCGGTTTTTTTGCAGACCCTTTGCCGCGTGCCCGGATATTGTGCCTGATGCACCGCTCACTCAACCAACCGACAATTCGCTGCTAGCCGATAAGATTGGTCTGGAGTATGAATAAGAAACTAATTCAGTACAGGTGATCGCTTCCATGCCATTTTAATCGACAATGGTGAGACAGCACTCGTCCAATTCCCAGCGATGGCCTGCAGAACTCTGACATACTTCCCACAGGAGTTATGCGTCTCAACGAGTGCGAACAGGTCAAGGAGACTCTTGACAAGCATCTCGGCATCAACTTGACTGTTGTTAACGGAGCTGAACTGTTCCTTAGCCGCCTCAAGGGTGTGAACGAGCCCGAGAAGAAGCGCAAGATCATCGGAGCAACATGTATGTTTACTTCCTCGAATTTCTCTAACTAGTTCTTGAAAGCCTCTAACCCGAATGCAGTCATCGATCTCTTCCAACAAGAAGCACTTCGGATCGAAAAGGAGGCTGAGAATACCCCTAATGCAGGCCCAGTCGAATGGTTCTTGCAGGGCACTGTATGTACCCTCCCCTTTTAGATAGAATACTGCTGACATTGAACGGAATAGCTCTACCCTGATGTGTATGTTTGGTCCACTAGATTATATCATCATCGTGTGAAAAGCTGACCATCTTTTAGTATCGAAAGTGTCTCTTACAAAGGTAATTTTTTTTATTTTTTATTTGTTATTTTTTTTGGATTATATCAAACGCGCTTTCTTGAACTGTTGTCAACGGATATCCACGATGAGCTGACACTAAAAATAAAGGACCTTCTGCTAGCATCAAGACCCACCACAATGTCGGGGGCCTTCCTGACACACTCAAGGTATTCAATTCCAATTTCGAAAGATTTAAGCCGGGTTTCGAAAGATTCGAGCCGGGTTTCGTGACTGGACTTGGCCACGCCTTACACATTTCACTAATCCTTGATAGTTGAAACTGATTGAGCCGCTCCGAGAACTGGTTTGTCGATGCTTACATGTGAAAGAAGACCGCCAATTGCTAACTATAGATTAGTTCAAAGATGAAGTGAGAGAGTTTGGCCGCGAGTTAGGCATTCACAGAGACCTAGTGATGCGTCACCCTTTCCCAGGGTATGTATCTCGACTTTCCATGTAAAAGATTCGCTCTAACGTTCTGGATCAACAGTCCCGGTCTTGCGATCCGAATTCTAGGTCAGGTTGACGCTCAGAGAGTCACTATCGCTCGTGCCGCGGACGACATCTTTATCTCTGAGATCAGAGCGGCTGGCGTGTATGACGAGGTAAATGGATCTATATTTCCTCCTTATGAGCCTGTCTAACCGCCCAATAGATGAGCCAAGCCTACGTTGCCATCAGCCAAGACCGAGGTACGTGTTCTACTTCATGTCTGCTCCGACACCGCAGTGGATTCTCTAGAAATTCTCAATTGCGTTACTTTAATTGCTGATAATTTCACAGCTGTTGGTGTTCAGGGCGACGCTCGAGTTTACGGATACATCGCTATGTGAGTCTTCTGATTTGTTTCGCAACCAACTTTCCGCCATTCTTTTTGCATAAGCAGTTCTCATGGTGGACAATTACCTCCTGCGAAGGAGACTCTTGGCATCTTGGGAAAGAATATCATCAAGAACATCTCATCTCATACCCTCAAACCCCAATCTCCATTGAAGATGATTGCTGACTTGAATTGCAGCCTTCGTGCCGTTAAAACACTTGACTTCATGAGCGCCGAGGTAAGAATTTGCCGTCTCTAATTGGAGCTTGTAGTTCCTGGCACTAACACCATAACAGCCTTACGCATTTGACTTTGGCTTGCTCCAGAAGATCTCGACGCGTATCGTCAACGAGGTGGACGGTATCGCACGTGTGACTTACGATATTACAAGCAAGCCCCCTGGTGAGTCATTTTCCATTGTCCTATGCCAATCTATCCGACAAGCAGAACACACATGAATGCGTTGCTAACCAATTTAACAGGGACTATTGAGATGGAGTAAAGGGGTGATTACAAGGATAGAAACTGACATTTGCGTTGCATTACGAGTGTTGCGATCCAAGATGATTTAACCCCCCCTTCCCCCCCTCCCCCAACCAATATGAGATCAAGCCGCCATTGGAGTACGCCGTCGGGTTTGAATAGAGATGCTCCTCAATATTCTCAGCAACCACGGTCGGCCGCCACAATACATACCACTATGTCACAAATTACGGAAATCCTACAAATTTGACGGTGCTTTTTGGAAAAAGTGACGAGAGGTTTATATAAATAAGCATTGAGTCTTCTCAATTTATTCTTTGTTCCCTAGCCCATTCTGTGTCATCGCCTTGTCACCTAAGTCTGGTCAGTACCACATTCCGGAGGAGGGCAATGATTAGCATGGAAGGGCAGTACAATCATAAAAAGAAGCTCAACTACAGCAGAGAGGAATAGATAGAAAATATAGATTCAATCCAACCGTTAAACCCAGCTTTCTCATCAACGATTAACGCGTCCCCTAGATAAATTTATCAATAATTTTGACTCCTTGTACACCTCGCTTAGTAATTAACTCTTGCGTGTCACTTTGTTTACCAGAAGACCTGTTCAACATGAAGCTTATTATATAGCCTTATAAAAACATCGCTAAAAATTACCTTTGCTTTAGAAGTGCCATATTTCCACGGTCAACTTCTCATAAAATATTATAGAATTTCTCTCTGACAGCTATTTTATTGTATTTAGATGCCCGCGACATGGCGTCTTGTAAGGAGTAGGCTCAAGTACTCATTCTTCGACGTATTATCACGTGACCAATGGGACATTATTTATCCGAGCCGCGATTAGCTCCAATCGATAGATAAGCTTTTTCACCATAGCTATCGCGAACTTTTTTTTTCCAAAGGCTGTATCTCATCAACATCTTTCAACTTTCTCAACCACCTCACTCAAAACACATCTCCGGCCGTGAGCCTTGTTCGGGCGAGCCCCCTATACCATATTTCGAAAATGTCTAACGCCAATGAAGCAGGTAAGCTATTTCTGAGAACGCTTGTCATTCCAATTGCTTGATCTCGCTTGCTAACTCTTGTTCTTCACAGCTTGGCCCTTGGCCGATGCGGCCCTGACCCAGGAGATTCTGGATCTCCTCCAGTCGGCCATGCACATTCGTCAGGCCAAGAAGGGTGCTAACGAAGGTATGTTGTGTTCTCATTGATGCCTGTAATTGAGGATTTCGGCTCAAATTACACATTGCGATGATGACTGACTTTTTTGTGTGATTTACAGTCACCAAGGCTATCAACCGTGGTACTTGCGAGCTTGCCGTCCTTGCTGCCGATACCGAGCCCCTCGCTATCATCCTCCACATCCCTCTTATCTGCGAAGACAAGGGCGTCCCGTACGTCTACGTCCCTAGCAAGACTCTGCTCGGACGTGCTTGTGGTGTGAGCCGCGCCGTTATTGCCGCCAGCATCAGCTCCAACGAGCTGTCCGAGCTTTCTGGCCAGATCAAGGCTCTCCAGCAGAAGGTCGAGAGACTTGCCATCTAAATGGGCAACTGCTGAGTCTTTTTGGTTGGGCTGGGGTGGAAGCCTCTGCGCAGCGGGCACAAGCTGTATCCACATTTACCTTTACGTACATATCGCATATGGATAATGCGGATGCGAATGCGAGCGCAACGCAGTAGATTAGCAGGATAGATAGCGCTGATGCGCCAATGACATTTTCACTTGGGTAAAACCATGTGTGTTGAGCTGAGCAAGCATGATTCAACTTTTTAAAAAATTGTTGTGATGAAAGCCCGTTGTATTACATGTAATGTTATCTTTATCCGCAGACTCCCAGTAAAGGATATACAGTAAAATGAATAAACTCCGAATTATATTGACGATGCCGTATTACTTCGTACTCCGTACAAATTCTTCCGCTTACATACTCGTCTATATCCATCTGTCGGTGCTAAGCGCAAAGAAGGTTTAGAGCGTCAGCACTCTGTCCATGACTAAGATCTTCAGTATTTTCCGTAAAAACGCGGCCGACAGACGCTTATTCGCTAGAACAAACTGCGAGCGGAGTTTAAAACACCGCCCTTGACCAATTTCTGCCTGCAGAGGCGGGCCGCCGCGCAGTCCGTCAAAACGGAGTACCGGAAGTACAAGCACAAGTACAGGGGCGTGGAACTGCCTACCTACCTAGTGCGGAATACGATGTAATACAGGATAGGAAGAGACGGCAGTGTTAATAAATGTGACCGGGTTTTGTAAATGTTTTTGATGGATCAGTACTCCGTATGCGGGTTCGGTTAGTTCAGTAATACGGAGTCCAGTTCGGTAATACTACACTACACTACACTACACTACACCACACTACAGTAGCAGCAGAGTATACACTACCGTACATCGTGCATAACAGCAGCCCAATTCCACCAATTGCTGTCGGACAAAACGGCAAACCCGAAGTCCGCAAGCCATACAGTAAGTAAATGCCCTAAATCCTTCGGACCAAACCACTTACATCTATCTCGGACAAGAGAAGCTGTTCGTCCGTGAGGGGACTTCGCACTCGCTTGGTTAACTCCGTCGTTAACAGCGATGACGCAAAAAAAAGGGAAAAGGAAAAGAAGAAAAAAAAGAAAGCAAGGGTAAAGAAGGAGGAAATCAAAAGACCGAGAATTACGAAGTAATACACGTAACCATGTCTCAGCCCCAGCCTTACAGATACAGCAAATATTACTCCGTAGAGCAGAAGAGCAGTGAAGTAGTATCATCAGGACCCCTAGTCCATCCATCCATACCTAGTAGGTGCCTATCTATGGAACTGGGCCACTCTTTTGTCCACGTTTTTGGAGGTTTCTTGGCATGCAGATGTAGCTTATTTTGTGGCTTTTTGCACATGCGCATGAAGCATTACGCAGGCATCGCCCGGTATATACAAGAGAATTAACAAGATTAAAAAAAAATTACAAGGTACACCCCCTCCTCGTTCATCTTGTTACATACATACTTACATCCTTACTACCGTATCATGTGTACATACACAGCTTCCATGTAAAACCACCTCGACTTCCTCTCCTTTCCCTCCTCCTCCTCCTCTCTCCCTTCCATAAAAGAGGCCCCGAATGTCGCAGTCCCGTCAACGGCTTTTCCCAAAGCTGTGGCATTATTACAATCGCGCCCAAAGCAATCCCCCGCAACGAATCTCTCTCTTCGTCTTCTTCACAGCTGCCGCCACGGCAACCACCGCCGCAGCCATGACGCGCAAATCAACCTCGACCATCTCATCAACATCTTATATTTCTTCCACATCCGTCACCAAAATCCCAGGCCGCAATAACATCCCAGAAGAGGCCGTCTCCAACCCCCACCATGTCCTCAAGCACAGCGGCGCCATCTCCGGCTTCAAGAATCCGTATCCGTCTTGGTCAAATCCTCCTAGCGCTGCGTCCATCCTGAGCAATGTCATCTGGCCGACCATCACAGGCGAGATCAAAATGCCCGATACGAAGCCACCTACTGTGCCCGTTGTGAAACCGGAGTGGCTTCACTCCCGCGATGCGTCGGACAAGATCAGAGCAACTTGGCTGGGCCATGCTTGTTACTATGTCGAGTTTCCTTCTGGCTTGCGTGTTCTCTTTGACCCTGTGTTTGAGGACCGGTGTTCGCCTTTTAGCTTCATGGGGCCTAAGCGGTTCACTCCGAAACCCTGTGATCTGAAAGACATACCCGTTGTTGATGCGGTAGTCATTAGTCACAGCCACTACGACCATCTCTCTCATCATTCAGTGCTTGAAATCCAAAAACATCACCCAGACGTGCAATTCTTCGTCGGCCTTGGCCTAGAATCTTGGTTCCGTAAAAGCGGCTTGAAAAACGTCACCGAATTAGACTGGTGGGAAGACGCCGAATTGACCGTCAACGTCCCTATTAGCGGAGAGAAAAAGTCCATCTCTGCACAAATATCCTGTCTCCCTTGCCAGCACACCTCGGCCAGAACCGCCTTTGACAAGGACACCACTCTATGGTGTTCATGGGGAGTCCGTTCCGGCGACAAGTCCGTCTGGTTCGGCGGAGATACGGGCTACCGCGCAGTTCCCTTTCTCCCAGCCGATGTTGATGACTACGGTGCCGAATATGATTCCTTCCCTAGATGTCCTCAGTTCAAGCAGATTGGCGAGCATCGCGGGCCGTTTGACCTGGGACTGATCCCCATTGGTGCCTACGCTCCCCGCGCGGCCTTCTCAGCCATGCACGCCAATCCGTACGACTCAGTCGAGATCTTCCAAGATACAAAGTGCCAAAAGGCCATGGGCATCCACTGGGGAACCTGGGCCTTGACCACGGAAGAAGTGCTTGAGCCTCCGCGGAAGCTGAAGGAGGCGTTGAAGCGCAAAGGCATCCCTGAAGAGGGTGTCTTTGATGTCTGCGATATTGGCCAAAGCAGAGAGTTTTGAGCGCTTGAAAAGGAATCATAAGACATGTTTGACTTTGGCAGTGTAATTCAGATGCCATCGATATTTTCACCGTGAAATTCGAACCTCCCTCTGAACTTAATTATGAGAAGCAAGACAGAGCTCAGTCATAGAAATCACTCATACCCAAGCAATTTGCTTATAATGTATTATTAGAATTTACTCACCATCAACTTATCCGCATCTTCCACTTTCATATGCGCTTTTCTTACTTCATGAGCGAATTCTTTACATCACGAATAGTCCATTTGTAGCGGTTCATGTTTGCTAATTTATTCATATATTCAAAGCACTTTCGTGCATACTTAATGTAAATGTATCCAATTCAGAAAGCAAGACTGCTGCCTTCGTCAATCTTCTACACTCCAAGTCTCATCCTCCCTCTCATGAACCTCTACTCTCATTCACTAGCGGATTTTCAAGGGGTGTGCCTCCGTATTGAAGACAAACTGGTTGCCACCGTTGGGCTGCAGTTGGACATCCGACTCAGGAGCAAAGATCAGGTACGAGTACTTGAGAACCTCAGCGAACCAGAAGCTCTCCATATCATCAGAAGCTCCTCCGCCATTGGCCTGGGTCACGTCGTTGATAGACGAGTACGCAACGCCGGCGCGGCATTTGGTGGTAATAGCATTGAAAGCCTCCCATGCCATATCCTGGTATTTAGAGTCACCCGTGATTCGGTACGAGTAGTATAAGCTCTCCAGGGTTTCCGGTCTCAGGATATAATACGGAGTCGTCACCCAGAATCCTGCCGTTGAGTAGAATCCGGCATCGGACGAGGGGGGTAGGCTGCTGCTACTGTTTGCGCTATCCACCCATTGGAAGCCCTCGGGGCCGATTCCAGACGCAGTCTCATTGTAGGTGGCAAAGTATGAATCAGTAATCTGGAGGCCAAAATCGATATACTTTTGCTCGCCCAGGAGGATACCTCCCAAAATGAAGTTGCCACCAGCAAAACTAGCCACTGAAGGAGAAGAAAGAAGAAAAACTGTTAGCGCCATGCAAATCTTTGATCTCGTAACTTGCATTTATTTAGAATTAGAAAACTTACAGTGTCCTGACTGTGGCGAGGTGGTTTGTCCTGAGTACTGCGATAGGAACGTCAGATCTTGGCGCGATGTTGGGTGAGAGGCGAGATGCGCAATAGTCGAATCGGCAGCAAGGACCCAGCGGTCTTTGTAGTTTGCAAATGCGACCGGGTCATACAAGTACATCTTGATCAAATACTCGTAGAAGCTGTCCGAGAGAGCGGACCAGCTGCCGTTGCTATCCTGGAATTGACCATTCCCTGTGCTGACAAACGTTCCTACGAGACCAGGCCATGCCTCTGAACTTCCTGTTGGGCTGAGGAGGTATGACTCTCCCTTTTGAGCAAGCTGAGCATATAGGGGGTTACCTGTGAGATCACTGAGGCGCGTCCACTCAAGAACCAATGTTCCTATCTCAGCAACATTGTTGCTTGATGCACCGCTGTTCGAATAGGTGGGATTGAAGAAAACGGTAGGGTCTGGGACACCACTTGGGGTGTTGAACGAAACCTTGAGGCCATTGGCGAGTGATTCGGCCTGCTTCAAAAGATTGTTTACCAAAGTTTGGTTTTTTACCAGAGACTTGAATGGTCCTTTCAACAGATCATAGCCTAAAGGAGAACCAATCAGCACAGCCACTCCAGCATAAAATAAAGCACATTGAAATAGTAAAAACTTACTAGCTAGCATGCCACCAATATATCGGATGTTAGTCTCAAACACGGAGATACCTTGGTTGGCAACCGCAGTGGTGGTAAAGTTTATCTGAGGTACACGCTGCAGAATCGTGTTGACTATGCTGGCGTCTCCCATGAGAATCGCCGTGTCCAGGCCATCAATGGCTGATGAGCCCCAGCCATTTCTTGAAGAAAGTTAGCCACAAAAGATAATAACAATCGTCCAAAGATTCAGAAACAATAGCCTACCTCTCATCGTCAAAAGTAAGGCTGACCGGATGCAGATCATCATGAGGGAAAGCATATTGGTGATATGCGTTCCACGACGTTTGGAATGCGGCTTTGACTGCCGCCGCCCTCGTAGAGTTGGGTGAACCGCGTTTTACAGCGGCCGGGCGTGGATATGCCAACGCAGGGGCAACAAGCCCAAGGGCAACAACGGAGCTACTGATGAATCTCATAGTGTCGATCTTCGCGTCTTTAGGATAGCACGGCCGACAAGATGAGAGAGAGAAGAGGCCCGAGCTCAGCAGGAAAACGAGTTGTAGATTCCAACTGGGGAGACAGGAAAGCTCTGCATTTTTATGACTTCTTGCCTCCCTTTTCTGCAGAGCTAGAGAATGAGGGGGCCCTCATAATCAGTACTACGATTGTTCATGCGTGGGTGAGGCAGAATTACGCTTTTTTTCCTATTTCAAGACATGGCGCCGCCTAGGGATGCGAGGACGGCAGTCCGGCATGCTGTTTTGTGAAAGAAACGGCCAGGATCGTGCGCTTTGGCGCGTCTAGTAGCTTCAAGAGTGGGCGAAGATTGCCGGTGTACAGAGCCACAGCAGGCAGGTGACACCAGGAACTAACAACAGCTTGCATGTGGCCTCTATCCATGACGGAATAGTTCGCGATCCCAGCAAGCCAAGGAAGATGAAGTTTCTGAATGGGTCCTAAAGACATTATGACAAGTCATTTTGAGAAATTTGATTCGCCCCGGCGTATCCTAGACACACTTGCAAGGGACCGGGAATGAGGGGAAGTCAAAGATCACACCCAGCTATCATGAGGTGTCATTCTGAGCCAAATCTAGCATAAGAACTTGTGCGGTGGTATGCGAGCTAATAGGATCAAAGAACCAGACACAACCCCACGTAGGATCAGATCCCGGGGATTGGCACCACTGTACATCTCTGCCAACACGGAAGCATTGAGACGAGAAACTGCTTGAGCCCGCAGCATATCTGGTAAAGGACAGTGCAGTGTACTTCGTATATTCAATCATATTAACGCGGCGGAGCCGGATACAATGTTGGATAGCAGGACCACGCAGATATAGATGCCTAGCAAGACGTAGCATATTTGTACATCCATTGAATCCGGCATCACCAACACCAAGGCGAACTCAACCTGCCATTTACCGCCTAGCGCTTCAAGCACCGCAGCGTACTTAAGTGGTGTTATGATATCAGAAGAGCTGATTTCCCCACAGATTGGCGACGGCACTTCAGGAACCGGACTGTGGCTGGGCCCCGCACTTCAACCTCCAGGCACAAGCTTACTTGCGATGCCTATCTGTGGTTGGACAACCCCCCGAGACACGCCGCCACGTCAAAGTGATCGGTTCTGGATGCGGCCGCCTGCGATGCGAGAGCCGCCAAGACTCGATCGTTGGAGCACACGATCTCTAGATAGCTGCCACCATTTCCTGCTACAGCGCTCCAATCCAGACTCAATAATGCAACGCATGTTTTAATGTGACCGACGGGTGTCTTACTTGGAAGTACGCAAGGGCAGGCCTGACCCCACAATGGACATAGCAACGTTTCCATGTCCCAAAGAGGTGTACTCCTAATTCCACCCGCGGCTGTGGACGGTGCGAAAGAAATAGTCCCATTGTGCGGAGTACAAGGTATTACTATTACGCATTTTCATGCGTTGTGAGCCGCGCATCGACTAATTGTCCCCCTCTTTCTCGGCAGTTCTGCGGCGCTTGGCCACGAACCCGACATGTTGTGGACGTAGACTTCTGTGGGGGACCATGTGAAATTATGCGAGAGAGTTGACGACTTCACCCGTTTTGCCGCAACTTTGCCAATGCGGCCGCTACGCCTTGACTTAGCTGGTTACTTTCCTTATTCGGCTGTGGTTCTGTAGGTTGAGGAGCCTGCTTTTCTCCCCGACTAATCACCTCAAATGCTTCTTCGTCATCTTCGCTGTCTTCGTCTAAAAAGCGAAACTGTGCAGAAGGCTGTGCGCTGCCAGCAGGCGATTCATATTTAGAAGAAGAAGTGTGTGATGTCATCTTTGTTGGAGGGGCCCGAGAGCTAGACTTTTCATTTTCTGGCCTCGAGGCGTCAGCATTCGTGCTCGCAGTTCTTGAATCACGTCCTGCGGCAGCTGCTGATGATGATTGAAAACCTCTTTTGGCTGCTTTCTTTGCTCGGAATGGCTCCTCAACCGCGGCAGTCCACTTCTTTACTTTCACCCCACCCCATCCGCTCATCATGCTTAGTTGCTCTGGCTCTGCATTTATCGCATTCTTCAGGCTGCCAAAATTGGCAACCAGAGCTACTGCATCCGATTTATTAAGACTCCTCGGCACCGTGACGAATTCGACCAGCTTGTCCGCATAATTAGAGGATTGCTGTCCGCGAATAGCCGAAAAATTGGCGTTCTCGTACGACTTGTAGAGTTCGAGGTAACGAGCGGCTTCCGCTGCAGACCAGCATAATATAACGGTAACGTTGTTCACCACTGAAGTCTTTGATAATTCACGTATGGAGTCCTCGTGGTTTGGAATATCCACGAGAGTAAGAAGGATGCGGAGGTTGTATTTGCCTTGTAGATTACGAATGCGTGTGTATATATATTCGGGATGTAGACGGTGGTATTTAAGGCTGGATCCGGGCACGTGAGGTTAGAATTGACGTACTATCAAGCAGTTTGTGACCATGAATAAGATTCTCACCTCAAGAATAGCACGCAAGTAGTCAATCCGACGACATAATCGGCTGGTATGTCACTGTATTCCCATGGTATCGACCGAATACAAGTCAAAAGTGGATTGCCTCGTTGGCGCGGCGACACCAGAATCGTTGACCCGAGGTTCTTCTGTTGAATTATCTGCGGTTTTGGCTGCACTATGGGATTTGCTGGGCCGCTGCCAGTTGCCGGCCTGTCGATAACTTGGGGCGTCGGCTGTTTGACAGCGCTGCTTGCTGAGGGGGTCGTGTCCACAGCTGCCATTGCCTCTAGCAAGGCATCATCAGCACCGTAGTCATCGTCCATGATCTTGTAGGATATTATATATTATAAGAGCTGCGTGGAATCCGGGAGGCAGTATTCCGTGGTGTTGTGGTGAATTACGTTAAAGATGGAGGGAAGCTAAGCTCTAGAATTAACGGTTAACTAAGGTGGGGCGCGCCACTATTAACAGCTTCGGGATGACATAAATTTGGGGATGACCAGGTTAACTATCCAGCACCCTAGCAGCATCTAGGCCTAGATGTGATATCTGTATCTCTGCTTTAGCAACTTAATCACTCCACACTTCTTCTGCTACTCCTATTTTCTACTTTTTTATTGCCTTCTTCTTCTTCTTCTAGTAATAAAAAAAAAATGTTGCATTTTGAGAATTTGTTTTCATAGCTTCATAGAACTCATTGGTCAAAGGCTGACACGAATAAGGCACATCTGCCTCTATAGATGCATGTTTTGCCCTCCTTTTCGCGATATATGGTTTTTTTTTTCCAAGTCCTGCTAGGTGTCTCGGTATAGCTTGAGAGATTTCGTCGCCCCGATCGAAGATCTGCGACCTTCTAGCCTAGACCTATAATTATCGTGGTAGATTCGACTTCCTGTGGGTCCGCGATGCGCGGAACCTGGCTTTAGGAACCATTTAGGTTGCTGGCGAGGTTGATGGATGGTATCTTCATAGTCTTTATGCTTGTTACATTCAGTAGTATCTGTCTAATGTCTAATGTCTAATGTACCTCTTGACGGATGATGGCAGCGTGATCCCTCGCTTCATGGATTGGCATTAAGATGACCCTGACCCTCTCTACGCCCCGTTTCAACCTAAACAGATCTGTGATTCTCGTCCTTCCAGTAACGATCTTGTTTTGAGGCACCATGCATGCGCTGTTCATCCCGGGACCTTTCCCGGTACTGGGTTGAGATGTGATCTGGGTGACGATACGGCGTAATACTATCGTCAAGATCAGCGGCACGATCGTTTTTGTCACGCCATAGATCATTGAACAAAAAAAACCCGCATTCAATCGCATTCGCAAGGCTATCCGAACAATTACACTGTTTCCATTTAGCGCCACATTTGCCGCAGTGACGCGCGCCGCACCGACTAGATGAAATGTGAACAAAGGCACTGAGAACTAAGGATGATAAGATACATACCATTTTTGAGCATTCCTTAGACTGTTCTCTTTGATTATACGAGCCCTACATGCATAGCATCGTGGCGTTGGTTTCGCGCTTCGCTGCCTTAGCGACTGTTCCGCGCTTTGTCGCTTCAGTCTTAGATCTTTCTGGCCTTCTTCGTCCTTCTTATCCTTCATATTCCTCCAAGGCTGAGTGGGATTTTCAGTTCTTAAGCCTTCCCAGGTCTTTATGGCCTTTAAAAGCTTGGTAGGTATTGGTGATTTAAGCTCAAGAGCACCTGAGATAAACAAAATGTCAATCACCCTGTCAATGAATTCATTAAATCCGCATCCACATCCACCGGATGACCTAGAGACTTTTGAGGAGCTTGAAGGTAATTCGCTGCAAGAAAGACAAAATTCAGCGTCTTGAGGGCTTCGGCCTATGGCGCTATTTGAGCAGTTTAATGGACTCCAAACTGGGACGAGGTTGTTGACTATATGGAAGCCAAGTGGGGACGAAGTCCGCACACATGCCTTGTCCAGCTACTGGTGCTGTCACTGATGTCACCAATGTACATGCCGCCCAAGTGCTGCGGACATGAGCTGGGGGAGATTAGCAGAAGCAATTTCACAAGAATTATTATTGATCCACAGATCGGTAACATTTGGGATATCTGGGAAGATGTGAAGCTTCTCAATACACCTGCATGGAAGGTACTCAAATGGGCCGCGTGAAGACTGTTTCATCGTATATCGAGAAGAGCATTTATGACAGTCAAGAGCCACTTCCGGTCTAATTATTTACAACAGGTTAGTTAGTATCTAAACACAGCCAAAATGTCAGGAATTCAATAACCCCATACTCATCTGCCATTACCAAAGGCAAGTCAGTTTCAAGTTTGACGAGCGTCTCCACAGCGGGACGATGTTCTGTGGCGTTCTTGTCTATTCGAGTTGCTGGATGAGATCCCTCCTTGGGTGAATTGGCTTGATTGTTCTCCACAATCCTTGTATTTGAAATAGGGGGCCTTGTATTGCTGCTCTGGAGATTCTCTGAGTATATCGGCTCCCTTGGCTTATCCTCTACGTCGGTCAAGTAATTGGTATTGTTTAGCTTCGAGCTAATGAGAGGTATTAGCCAGTTCCTACTGCCAAATTATTTTATCTATAACTACCAAGAGGCTTTTTGAATACTTGTTGTGTTTGACGTTGGGGAGCTTAACGGTATTATCAGGATTTACGGAAGAGGTATTCGAGGCAGTCTTTTGTAAGTTCTCTCGAGTTTGACTGTCCGACGTATAAGAAGATAGAGGGATAAGAGTCTTAAAACGGAGAGCATCTGTCGAGCTTTTTGGAGTGTCCGGGCAGCCGGCAGGCAAGCAATTTCCTGAGTCGACGTCTTGCCTCTCTTGGAAGTCTTCGACAGAAGGCGGATGATAGATGGCTAGCTTTGGCTGGATGATCAATTTCTCCGAGGGAGTAGTCGTAGCTGCAAGCTTTCTTTGAGAGTCATAAGAATTATGCTTGACATTACCTTGGGTAGAAGATTTTTGAAGTTTCTCAATTGCTAGATCCCTCTCAGAAACCTCGCCGCGAGTCATCGTATTTGGAGTGTCACTCCAGGCCTTAGACGCTATTGATGTCGAATTAGAGGTGGGTGGAGTGTCTGATCCCTGTGTCATCACAAATTTACTGAAATTTTGTCCAGAATCGTTATTGCTCAGTATGTATGAGGTATGTGGATCATCCAGAACTCGCCTCTGCCGGACATCCTCATTGGGATCGATGCGCAACAACCACCTGTGGTTCTTAGCCGCTGTAGCTCTCAGTCGATCTTGGGATTCAGAAGACATAAGCTTGATAATAAAATCACGCCCTTCCTCTGAGACAGTATACTCTTCCAAGAGATCTGATGGAAATGAAGATGCCCGATATGCATACTCATATAAATCGCCCAAATTTTTAAACGGAACGGTATTGGTAAGCATCAGGTATGACATAGCACCTAGAGACCACATATCCACAGAATCTGTGTGAGAGGCGATACTATCTGACCTAAAATTGATCAACTCGGGCGCTGTGAACCCAAAAGTTCCAAGTTCCTTCGTTTGCAGGGTCGTGACGCCTGGCTGCCGGCGCTTGCTAATGCCGAAATCAGCAATCTTGACAAACCAATCTGGCCCAGCAGTTACGACTAATGTGTTCTAAGTTATTGAGAAAAAGTAATTAGTTCTGAAAATAAATGCACATGGGCAGCAACAAGCGACGATCTTACTCCAGGTTTGACGTCTCGATGGACAAAGTCGTTCTCGTGCATAAATTCCAAGCCTTCTAAAACCTGGGAAGTGATTTTTTGTACTTCAGGCTCCGGCAGCGATCTTGTGAGATATCTCTGTAAATCGCCCTTTTCGAGATACTCCATGGTAATGAATACTGAGTCGCCAATTTCGAACCACCCATAGGATTGCACGAAGCAATAAGCATACAATCAGATTGTTTTTAGAACCAGAATCGTGACACAAGGCCATCATTACAAACGGCTGCTTGCATACCTTGAAATGTGAAAATTTTATTACGGTTTCAAGTTCCCTCGAATAATCAAGATCTTGGCTCTTGATCTCCTTGACGGCCCTCAGCTCTCCTTGCTTGGTACCCTGTATATATTTCTCTAGGTACACTGTACCATATCCCCCCTTCCCTAGGAGCCTCTCTCGCCTCCATTTGTGTTCCCTTCGTACATGTCGTTCTCGTGCTGATAGCCCATTTTCGTAATCGATGTGCTTGATATAGGTACTGTGAACTTCAGTTTCGAGCTTCCAGTCGCGTACGATGTCGGAGAGCTGCAGTTCGGAGCGGGGAGTCATCTTGAAGTCTTTAAAATGCTGAGACGAGGCTCTGTTCACACAGGGTCAGAATAGAGACAGAAAGTCGCGAGTAGGGAAAAGCCATTAGGTTTTATAACAAGACAAAAGGCGTGGCGCATATGCCTGCCGGTTTTGATCGATTTCAGATGGGTTTGTATGCGATCAAACTCTCGAAGTCACCAGAGCCAGAGCGGATGCGGAGTCCCTAGCAAAGAAACTCGCCCAATTAGACCACCGAACTTCTGGACTCCTTCGCTGTTTTGGGTTTATCAAGAGAAAAGATCCAGTGAGTCGGAAACTTGTATCGCTGCACTTGGCTTTCAGTCTGCGGATAGAAGCTTCTGAGCCTATGTGCTTACGATACCATTTCTTGCATAGCACAAGCTTTAGCTTAACTACCATCTTCAATGTGGCACGGCAGCTAGTCAGCGCTGTTAGCTACGTTCATACATGTGGTTGGGTTCACAAGAATATCCGCCCGGAGACAATACTGATATTTCCGGAAGATAAAGCCGTTGATTCATGTGCATTAGGATCTGCTTATCTCCTGGGGTTCACTTCATTTCGTAGTGTCAATTTTCGCACAATGAGAACTGGTGACAACGAGTGGGATCGAAATCTTTATCGCCATCCATCACGACAAGGATTGTTTGCACAGGAAGACTACATAATGCAACATGATGTGTATAGTCTGGGAGTGTGTCTCCTTGAGTTAGGACTATGGGAAAGCTTTGTCTGCTACGAAAAAGATGTAGGAGATACAACAGGCGAGAAGAAGCGGCCATCGACTGGTTTGGGCCTTGACCTAGACAGCTTTCAGTTTCATACAGAAGAGTCGATGGTGTCGCCCAAAATAAAAGATCACTTAGTTAAGCTTGCAAGGCGCAGGCTACCATCACGAATGGGCGACAAATTCACGTCTGTTGCTGTCACTTGTCTGACATGTCTTGATCCAGGGAACGAAGATTTTGGAGACGACGAAGAAATGCGAGATGATGACGGTATATTGGTTGGAGTTCGCTTCATAGAGAAGGTTCTGCTCAAACTAGACGAAATAGCATTATAAACATCTTACTTGTCCCTGATGGTATAAATAAAAAGTCTGTCACAGTACATGTACGCATCTTAAACTCAGCACAGCCCTATCACATAGCAAAAGAACATACATGTAGACCAATCTCCAAGTGGAGCACTACACATCTCATCAAAGAATATTACCCTCCACAGCGCAGACTTTCTTAGGTGAAGATTACCATACACTAAAACTTAACAGACTGCAATAATAGTTTTAGGCGAGAAAGAACACAATTTTTCGTAATAGTTAATAGAACATCAATTAATATCGGGTATATACGTCCAAAAAGACGACAAATATACATGCTCTATCTCTTCGCTTTCTCTTCAAATGTACATAAAATATACAACATGAGAAGCCCAAAAATTATATGCAAATATGTTTCATGAAAAATCGCTTCTCAACCTCATTAAGCTTCCCATTCTCCTCTCACGTCATCCTCATTGGCTCACTACAATCCATTCTGGGTAAGCAGGTTGACAGTACCTTGAGGTACATCTTTGATAGCACCCTTGAGAGCAGAAGAAGCGATGGTACCACATAGGCCACTGGCTTTCTGACCTAGGCCGAGAAGATAGGCACCAAGACCAGCTACGTGAGGAGAGGCCATTGAGGTACCGGATAAAACTTTGGTGAGATCACCAGGCCAAGCCGAGGTAATGTTTGTCCCGGGGGCAAGGATATCAACCGCTGAGCCATAGTTGGAGTAGACGGCGAGAGTATCGTTCTTATTAGTAGCGCCAGCTGCACAAGCCGAAGGTGCAGATGCAGGAGAGAAATTAGAAGCATCGAGTGCTTCGTTACCAGCAGCAACGGCAAGAAAGAGACCAGCATTTGTTATGCTAGCGGCGGCTTGGTTAACGGCGTCGGTTTTGATGCCGCCAAGAGACATGTTGACAACAACGCCTTTGGGGCAATTCTGGCTGGCCGCGTTCTTAGCGACGTAATCCATACCAGCAATAATAGCAGAGCTATTCCAATAGAAAAAATCTCGTTAGCGCATAATGACAGGTAAATCTGGAGAAACTCAGGAGACATACTTATTACCCTGACCGGTGGCATCAAGGACTTTTACAGCGAAAAGATTTGCCTTTTTGGCGACTCCGAATGTCTTGCCCGCAATAATACCAGAAACGTGAGTACCATGACCAAACAAATCTACGTCTTGACCATCGCCAACGAAGTTCTCTAGCCACTTTGCACGACCCTCAAATTCAGGATGTGAAATGTCGATTCCAGTGTCTATGACATATGCACAAGTGCCTTCTCCGGCACTAGAGTCATAGGAGTATGTGGTGGTATCCGGCTCCTTGTTAGAGATACGAGACAGGCCCCAATCGGCATTATCCTCGGTAACAGTCCCCTTGACGTTGACAGTAGCATCTTGCTCAATGTACTCGACCTGGGGAGTTCAGTAAGTTTCTCTCTCATACTGCATTGTTCAAAAGGGAGGCCTCACATTGGGGTCATTCGTCAAGGTCTCAAGCTCCCTGGAGGTCAGGACAGCGGCAAAGCCAGTGAAGCTGTGAGAATATTTATGCTCTGCACCAGCGTTGATTCCAGCGACAGCAAGGTCAACAGCTCCATCCTGAGCTCCAGTCTTCATCTTTACTATGTATCTGCCCTCAACTAGCTGAGCACCGCGGGGAACCAAGACTGGGGCCGGGCTGGCTCGCCTAGAAGGGGCAGCCATGGCTAGAGGAAGGAGAACTAGAAGAGAAGAAGCTCGCATTTTTGGTGGTTGATATCGCTACTGTAAATGAAGATCTACAGTAATGAATGAGGAGAAGGAGATTTCTAATTCAGAGGATGACCTCCATTTATCTTCAAGATTCTCTATCAAGAGTAGCGAAAGGAGATCGGTATCGGAAAGGTAACTCCACTGCGCTCTATTTCGGAATCAGTCTATTCCACCGCCATCTATTCAGCCATTGTATCCATATACGGTCCACTTTCCATCAGCTCTCCGGACTCTCCTATCCAATGTCTATCCGTCAACAACTCAGCAGACCAATCAACAGACACGGGGCCTGGCTGAAGTGAGCCGATCCCGGGTGGCAAGAGCCGGATATTCGCCAACAAGGTACAGATCGCAAGCCTTTTTTTGGTGGCACAGTAATATTGGCGCCTCTAAAAAGTCCAAAAAGTTAAATCATCTGCAATTCGGCCGTTTATTGGGGTGTGGGATACGCACAGTGGGGAACCTCAGTCGATATGCTAGGGGACTTGGGGGCATACAGAGTTTTAACTGAGTCAATAGTGGCGCTATAAACCCCGAGGCCCAAAATTGCTTGTCGATTTTCTCCATTTCTCCATATAAGAAGGCGATTGATTAGCTCATCCGGAAATGAAAGGTTTCAAAAACTGTTCAAGTTCCAGTATGATGAAATGCTGTGGATGTTAGCAATCCACTGCCACTCTAGCCTTCCCTTCTCCTCAAGTTGAACTCATCTTCTTGCTTCCATCATTATCTCTAACGCTATATAAATACTATTCTAGGATAAAAGATCTTACGTTGCTTAAATCGCTAGCTTATTCGATCTGCAGAAAATCTACTGAAGACTAGTGGGCCGATTGAACTTAAATACTCCGCGAATCCTTGTAAAGGCCATGTGATGTGGCTTCACATCTAATACCGCCACCTTTTCCCTATGCCGAGATGGGACAGGTTAATGAGTCGTCGTAGGTCATTATCTCGGAATTGTTTTAGTTCATCTACAGATCCTCAACGAGATGCCCCAAATTGTCAAGATAGCCCTTGAGCATGTGAGGAGAGCCGATAAAACACTCCTAAAAAGGACATGTGACCAGCGCCTAGGAATAGCTTTACTATTAAACGCGGGGGTTAGTGCGGAGAAGAATAGCTACTCAAGCTACTCTTCCCGTGCAGAGTAATACCACTCTCTAATAAATCGAAGTATATTATCAAGACAGTGGTGAGCATACCAAGAGAAAACAATAGCAAAGATAGACGTAGTCAGACGTAGGCAGGCGTATGTATAAGTACAAAGAGTTATAAGGAGAAGTAGGAATATAGAGGAATATAAGCACCGCTGTTATAGTAACCGACATTCTTCCCTAGATTTTACTCATATTACTACCTACTCACTAACCAATAGTCCCGCTTATTTTTCCTGTCGCTTGCCTAGGCCTCTAGCTGCTTCTCCTAACTATGCTAGGAGTATCGTTTTCGTAGGTTGCGAGATAGAATGGGATAAAGTAAATTAATGACATCATATAATATACACGGCTCCCAATGCTCTCTTTTTCTCTATTAATTTGAGCCGTAGCCTGTCTGATCATCTTTAGGCAATAACACTGTTGGTCTGTATCGTTTAGAAGTTACGACACTCTTCGTCAGTCAGTCAATGGCCGCAAGATATCTCCGAGAAGGGAGTAAAGAGTGGAATCATAAACGCTGCTCGAGGCCTTGAACGGAATCCAACATGCGAATTAGCTGGAATTATCTATCTGTATTGCGACGTCGTCGAGTTTACATTCAGCCTATGTAAGCATATAGCCTCGTCCAATATTCAGAAATGCTGAAATATGGCATGTCAGCTAGATAGACGCAAACACAAAGTTTTCGGGCATTATGCGCATTGATCCGAGATAGTAGAGCGTATAGGCGTCCTATCGTTTTCCACTCCTGACATTGAAGTCGTGACCAGAAAACCCGTCGGGATAATGGACTTTCTCTTTATTAGCTGCCGTGGAGTAAATCCAACTAGGTTAGGCGTCGGAAGCATTCCAAAAACCGACGGTTCAAGGATGCTATTGTAAAAAAAACTATCTACAAACAGTAACAGCATTTTCAGGAAAATCACAGCAAACATGAAGCTCAAAAATGCATCACCAAAACGATGCGCATTTACCCCCCAGCTACGAAATACTCATTTACCAGGCATGAAATGCAGGTCTCCTCTCCTGATCGACAAATCAATAAACCCACTCCTTACTCCAACCCATGGGTCTAGACAGCAGGGCATGTCCTACGCGTACAAAAGGCTCTTCGGCTTTCTATACCGAGCCAAACACGAGAAGCTCCATCGCGATGCGGGGGCGGGGGCGGGGCCTCTCCGATAGAATTCCGAAACCCCTCCAAACCAGACAAAAGGCGTCGTGGGGTGTCAATGGTCGGTCGTATGTTTAGTATTTCTTACTGCCTTAAGATAATAATGGCTACAGAGAGTGCTTCAATTCATTGTTTCTAACAGCTGGAGGGCAGTTCACTGACGAGACAATTAAACAAGATTCATTCATTGCAAGCACATGATGAAAAGAATTTAAGACGCGCAAGTTGCTAACTTAGCCAGTGCAAACACGACTCGAGTCTCCAAAACTCAGCCCCTCAAAACTATGTCATAAGCCCAATCTTTTTAACGATTTGTCTTCCTCGGTTCCACTCCCAGCCAATTATCTCTCGGTCTATATGATAGCGAGGTGCCGGACTCCGTAAAAACCACTTCGCTTCCCGTTGAAGATGGTCTCGGTCTTTAGGATTCCACCAATAGTCGGGCAAAAGAGCGAACGAGGCGCAAACCATTTACGGCCATATATTCTCCGTCGCATATATTCACCACCATGTCGCTCGTGGGACTGCCATCGTGGGAGGCGCCACTGAGACCACTTTACGTCCTCAGAGCTATCAGCACAAGCGAAATCGGCTTCCTTCTAGAGCAATAAATAGAGCAATAAATACCCTTTGGCGACCGCGACGCAGTTGAGGCCGTTCATCATACTTATCAGATTCCGTCTTGCGATTTCATACTACCTCCTAATCACATACCCAGCATGTCTGAAGTTACCATCACGGGCTTTAAAAGCCGCGATGTGCGATTCCCAACATCGCTCGACAAGACGGGCTCGGACGCAATGAATGCTGCGGGAGACTACTCAGCCGCATACTGCATTCTAGAGACTGATTCCAAACACAGCGGTCATGGCATGGTCAGCAATTTGTTTTTTTATTACTACCACTCTTCAGGCCACGCCGCCCACAGGCTTCATGTTCGCTAACAGCTTGATCTTTTGCGTTTAAATAGACATTCACCATTGGACGTGGAAACGACATCGTCTGTGCCGCCATTCTCCATGTTGCCGATCGACTTAAGGGCAGGACACTCTCATCACTCGTGGCCGACTGGGGAAAGACATGGCGTCATCTCGTCAACGACAGCCAGCTGCGGTGGATTGGCCCCGAGAAGGGTGTCATTCACCTTGCGCTCGGAGCCGTCGTCAATGCCGTCTGGGATCTGTGGGCAAAGACTCTCAACAAGCCGGTCTGGCGCATCGTTGCGGATATGACACCAGAGGAGTACGTCAGATGCATTGACTTCCGCTACATCACCGATGCCATCACGCCAGAGGAAGCGATTGCGATGTTGCAGGAGCAAGAGAGTGGCAAGGCCAAGCGCATCGAAGAGGCACTTCAAAACCGAGCTGTCCCCGCATATACAACAAGTGCTGGATGGCTAGGCTATGGAGAAGAGAAAATGAAGCAACTTCTGAGAGAGACTCTGGCCGCTGGATACAGACACTTCAAGGTGAAAGTTGGCGGAAACGTCGAGGAGGACAGGAGGCGTTTGAGAATTGCGCGAGAAATCATTGGCTTCGACAAGGGCAATGTCCTCATGGTTGATGCCAATCAAGTCTGGTCCGTCCCCGAAGCAATCGACTACATGAAGCAACTTAGCGAATTCAAGCCTTGGTTCATCGAAGAGCCAACCTCTCCGGATGATATCATGGGTCACAAGGCGGTTCGAGAGGCTCTCAAGCCATATGGAATCGGCGTTGCTACCGGCGAAATGTGCCAGAACCGAGTCATGTTCAAGCAGCTGCTCATGACCGGCGCTATCGATGTGTGCCAGATCGATGCCTGCCGTCTCGGTGGCGTGAATGAGGTTCTGGCCGTTTTGCTCATGGCCAAGAAATTCAAGGTGCCCATTGTGCCACATTCTGGTGGCGTGGGTCTCCCCGAGTATACTCAGCACTTGAGCACCATCGACTATGTGGTCGTCAGCGGCAAGCTTTCCGTCTTGGAGTTTGTTGACCACCTCCACGAGCACTTTTTGCATCCCTCCGTCATCAAGGACGGATACTATCAGACTCCCACAGAAGCTGGCTACAGCGTTGAGATGAAGCCAGAAAGCATGGACCGATATTCTTATCCTGGCGAGAAGGGAGTAAGTTGGTGGACGAGCGATGAAGCTCTGCCTATCTTGACTGGCGAAAAATATTAAAATTCCTGAGGATATGGCGACGATGATGACTATACGAGGCGAGATATTTTGTACTCTTTATACACCAAAAAGAAAATATTAGTTATAGAATGGATGGGCTATGGAAGGTAGGAATCAACCACAAATAAGCAAATAGGGAGCGAATCATATGCATATCTATATATCTATATACATTTTAAAATTTTACAAATCCATCTTCGCTGGTAAATGCCTTGTGATATGCTCTGGCACGTGCTATGAGTATCAGTGGCCAAGATCCTGGTATTCATGGAACTTGAGGCCTGTCTTTTCCAGTGATGCGACCGCTTGACGGTCGTAACGGAAATCCACCTTTTTTTTTTTCGGTAGTGTCCAAGAAAACTCAGGGTAGAGAAAAACAAGAAGCCAAAGATCCGTTTTGAGCAGAGCGGCTTTACTGAGAATGCATATAGCAGATGATGTGAAATTTCTAATCGCCCTCTGCCGAGAATCTTTGAAGTTATAAAAAGTTTGGAGCCACCAAGTCATTGATGTACCCATTCGGGATTTTCATTAAGGATAAAGTACTGTCAATCTCAAATAGCGCCAACGGTTCCGCAACAGCGTCGAGTGGGTACACAAAGATACCTACAATTCCTCATTAGGTACAAAACATCACTAAACCAGCCGACAGCAATTTGCACCAAGAAGCCAGACTGCACGTCCTCAGAAACAACATGCAATGTAGTTGACCTCAATGCTTACTTCATCCACTTCATATCAAGCTCACGACTCTCACTCTTTTTGCTTTGCTTCAAATCTTTTTAAACATATTCTACTGATGTCAATTGCGGGATTATACAAAACTAATTGAGTTGAAATCAATTGCTGTGAATGTACCCAAGCAAATGATCTAAAGATACAGGTCAAAGCTGCTCGCTATCCAAAGCTCATCCTTCAATGGCGGCGAAGATGAAGCTCATCCCCTATGAAACTCGTCCAATGTACTCACTATTCACCGTCTTTGCCGCTTGGAAAGGCTTTTTACTGTCTATCGCCCTCGGAACCTCCATCAGCGACGACTATGACACGTCAACATCTCTCTTTTTCGAGCACGTATACGGTGCTGGCGTCAACGCATCAGCCCTAGCAACCAAGTTGACGCGATGGGATTCGCTGTACTTTATGCAAGCTGCTCACGGTGGTTACATGTACGAGCAGCAATGGGCATTTGGGACGGCGTTGCCTGTTGCCGTCCAGGGCATATCGTGGTCTCTCAAGTCGCTGCATCTGGCTGGCGATGGGGCTCTCGAGCCTGTAGTGGCCATCTTCTTTAACAACTTTACGCATCTGGTGGCCGTTCTGGCTCTCTATAGGCTCACTCTTATCCTCTTCAACAACAAAACGTTGGCCTACGTGGCAGCTGTCTTGCATATTCTGTCTCCGGCCGGCCTCTTCCTATCCGCTCCGTGTGCGGAGAGCCCGTTTGCTTGCCTGTCATTCATCGGTAACCTACTTTTTGCATTGGGTCTTAAGCCCGGTGCTGCCACTTGGAAACGGATACTAGCTTTCCTTGGCGCCGGGATTTCCTTTGGACTGTCTACTTCCTTTAGAAGTAATGGCCTAATTAGCGGTCTCCTTTTCGCGGTAGAAGCGGTCAGATGTTTGTTCGCCTTTTTCCGCCACCCGAGCTTTCCTAGACTGGCTCTACTCGCCTCTTTGATCATTGGTGGCCTCTCTATCGCGGCTGGTAGTGTCGTACCACAGACGGTGGCGTGGTTCAGGTACTGCAAGATTGACCTCATTGACGCCGAACCGCGGCCGTGGTGTTCTCGTTTGTTGCCCAGCATCTTCACTTTTGTCCAAGAACATTATTGGTAAGAATTTATTGTACACCAACTGAGTACGGAGTTTTGACTTACACTCATTCAGGAATAATGGGTTTTTGAGATACTGGACCCCAAACCAGCTTCCACTCTTCTTATTAGCCAGTCCCATGCTCACAATTCTAATCAAATCGGGGCTCGATTTTATGGTTAACTTGGGCCGAGGCCTTGGGAAAGCTATGCCAGTGGTACCAGAATCATATCGCACGTTTGTGCTTACATTAGCCGCGAGCCAAACGCTGGTCGCCGTCCTGGCCATCACCAACTTCCATGTGCAGATTATATCTCGGCTTTCGTCTGGCTATCCCATATGGTATTGGTGGGTGGCCAATAGCCTAAGCAGCGGCAAGACTCAAAAAACGGGGTCACTGATTGTTATATTCATGATTATGTATGCCAGCATCCAGGGCGGCCTGTTTGCATCGTTTCTACCGCCAGCATAGAGACCTAGATCGGTCCATCCTCTCCAAAATAATACCATTTACACCTGTGTAACTATCCCCTAGTCGTATTCTAGCCAACAGTTGTATACACGGCAAATCCTGCAAGCAGCCGTTATCCAATTTTTCTTTTTCTTTTTATATATACTAGAAAACTATCATGTCCACTACATCGAAATCAGGTCAAATTTATGCCACACATTTCCTTAATCGCCTCTCTGAATCGTGAAATCCCGTAGAATCACTATCTGAATAAACAATATTGCTTGGGCATATCGCCATCATAAATCGCCAACGGGTGTGAATGAATGCTCCACATGCCTACATCGGATGCCTACATCTGCTTCCGTGATTCAGGGCCGATCACTAGTATCATATTCTACATTCACCTGCCCTCAGCCGGGAAAAAATGGACAATCTATCTCTTTGTTAATTTTGTTCTACTACTAAAAGCCTACACCGCCGAACTATTACCACTTGCCCTATAGATCCCTGAAAGCCTTTCAAATAGTGGTCAATACGCACATATCTAGGCCCTCGTTATTCTCGTAGTTCTTACTTATACGACCCAAATCATTATCTCCACACAAATCATACTCTAGATGGCAGATTTAGGGATTCAAAATTAATCAATCACCGGTCGTATTTGCTGTCAGTTCTGGGAACAATAGCACCAGTAAGTTTTGTTCAGTGTTGACTTGGGTCCGGGCGTGCGCTCGAAGCTTCTATCATTTTTGGGTTTGGGTAGATGTCAACATCTAATTATTAGGTATGTACAACCACAGATGTACTAACAAGGAGAAGGCACAAAACCCAAGTAACTATACTTGGTTACCAGCTACATACATGACCTGCTATATGAGAACACACCATATCAACAGCGAACATCTGCTTCTCTGTAAACGGGAAACTTCGTCAAGCACCTCTGTTGATTTGCATAAAGGGGGGTTCAAAATACAAGCTATGACAACCGACAGTGATAGCGAAACCTTGTTTGGAGAGGCCATGAGAAACCTATTGCAGGAGAAAACGGGCCCCAATACGCATGATACCCCCAGCATCGATCTTGGAGCCGAAAGCGACCTGAAGCTCTGGCTCCATCACACTGGCTTCTTCGATGTTGAGCACCGCCAAAAAGTGCTGGGTGCGCTGCGAAAGTTGAAGGCCATCGACGAACAACGTTGGAAGATCATCTCAGAGATCCAGACTACTACGCCTTACATTGTCCCTCCATCTACTCCTGCCATGCCCCAGAGTCCCACAGCCTTCAGTACCTACTCGCCATCGCTTTTCCCAACTCAAAAGCCGAATCAATCGACCCTCGACCGTTTGGCAGAGTACAATCATCTCTCAGGTTTGCATGCAACGGCCACCACTCCAAGCTCTGGTGAGCTTTGTGGTTCCGAGCCTTCCTTGGTCAATAAAGGGCCCGACTCGGACTGTGCGTACTCGGCATTTGGAAATGGATCGTCGTCTAGTCAACAACATGATGTGCCTACCCGCAACACCTCCTTCAAACATACGAAACAAGTTGTTGATGCTGCCACACCGATTGGTGATCCAGATTCCGAGAGTCAGGAAGAACAAGAACAATCACCCCAAAAATCAAAGAGGCCCATCGAGACCGAGGCCAGTCACCCCGACAAGATCTGGCGCATGGACGAAGATGCTCAAACCTTGACGTTAGCCTCCAAGCCAGGTACTTCTAAACCCACGCTCAACGCAAGTGATCCTCATTGACAAAATCGATAGAAGCACGATACTTTTTAGTCAAATCTTTCAACACGATGAACGTTGAGATGTCCCAGCGAGACGTAAGTACAACTCACTCTCAGCACCTGGCCAGCTTTGTTTAACAAGTTCTCATGCACTGACAACTTGGATAGGGGTTATGGATTACCAAAGCTAAGAACGGGCCCATGCTAACCTATGCGTTTGACCAATGCAAAAATGTCTTCCTCATCTTCTCCGTGAACAAGTCAAAGGCTTTCCAAGGCTATGTGAGTCCAGTCATTCGAGTTGCTGTCACATCGCCATACTATCCATAACTAACCATATGCATCTGTAGGCTCGCATGACCACAGCCCCCAGCCCTGAAGTTGCCACCGCAAAATGGATGAGCAACATAAGTTGGGAAGCCAGCAGCCCATTCCGCGTCGAGTGGCTCAACACTCGCCGTACCGAATTCTGGAATCTGGGAGACCTCAAGAACTCTTTCAATGATGAAGCCCCCGTCTTCGTTGGCAGAGACGGTCAAGAATACCCTGAGAGCTGCGGCCGCAAGATCATTGAGATAATAAACCGAGGTACGGGAGAGCGTAGCGGTACCTCCCCCTGGGCAACTCGACAAGCGTATAATGATACGAAACTGGCAGACTCCCATTCGCATTCAAAGTTTGGCAAAAAGGAAGCATTAACTTGGCGGCAGAAGAATTCACCGATGCAGATGAAGCAGTCTTGACTCATGCAGGATCTGAACCAGTAGATGATATGCCGTTGATAGAGTACTGACACTTCAAATTATGAGACGCGGAGATAGACAAAGAGATTTACCTCACAATTGGTCGGATCACGGACTTTCTGTCAACTCCTAAATAGAAAGCTGATTTATTAGGCTGGCCAAAGCTATTCTCACTATCACTCATGGAATTTCTATTAAAAAGACCCCCCTTATAGGCACGTACAACTCCCAATGATAGTTGTTAGGCCAAATGTGAATACCAATCATCAAAATAGATGAAAATAAAAGTGAAAATAAAATTCAGGCGTTGAAACAGTCTTAGTATGCAAAAGTCGGATACATTCCATTTCACCATGTTATACCCCATATATGCCCCTATTATTACATCCTAGCAATTTGTTGCAAGACACCCAGTGCACCAGACACCAGTTATTCCATTGAAATACTTCTTCCCTTAACCCAGGCCTTCCCTTAACCCAGGCATCCTGTAAACAAGAGTTCGTGATTCAGCACGAAATAGCAGCACAACACTGGTGCCGTATATCCCGTAGCACACTTATACTAATTATCATTTTGCTCTTGGAAGTTTCAACCGTGCGGTTATCTGAGTTCCAATATTTAGACAGCCTAAGTGAAGGATCTCTTGAGAAATTCACCTCACAGTAGGTACGACAGAAAAGCATTGCCGTCTCCAATTTGTTTGATATCGAAGAGATAATCAATTTTTTCGACTAATAGTCATCTTCGGAGTCGCTGTTGTCGTGAATTGTAATTGCTCGCCATCGTCTATCAGTCAAATCTTGGGCAGCAGTGCCTTCGCTCTCGGGATCGACATAGCCTTCGCCTCCGCCAATGCTCAGTGCTACTGGCAAGAATACCAGAGCGTGAAGGGCAGCAAAGATGACAAGGGCCAGCCAAACTCGGAAGTAGTAGATTTCGAAAATCTTTGATCGTGTAAATGCAAGAACGCCGACACCCAAAAACTTTGTAACCGTAATACCCGAAAACACCGATCCACCAACGTTTACCAATGCTGTCCAGGCCCGGGCATCTCGTCCATTAACATTAAAGCTATTCTCCATGACCGTTCGTGAGGGGAACATGAAGGCCCGGGCAATATGCGCACAAAATTCAACCGAAATTCCAACGCAAATGATGAGATTCACTAGGGAAACGGCATTCAAGGAGACGTTAAAGACCACCATTGCGCCCATGATATCGATGACACTCATGATGACCGTCAAAGTTACAACGGCCGATGTTCGGACGGAACCCAAGAGGAACGACGCAATGACGAAGATGATGCCAACAGCAGCGCCCAAAAGTCCTGCTGTCAGCGGGATGATGCTGAGATACTGATCGAAAAAGATGTAGAAAACGCTGTAGGGGAAAACGTCCGCTCCAGTTGCCTTTGTGATATCCGAGGCGATGCGGCGTGCTGAGGAATAGGCTTTGATGAAGTCCTCTTGGCTGCGAAGGCGGGTATGTGCGGTTCTAAAATGACTGGCTTTGACGTGTGCGGAATCACTATCCAGGATCACTGCGTCTCCATAGGACGCTTGGCCGCCCAATGGGCAAATGTCATCAGTCTTTGCTGTAAGGAACTTCTGAAGGTAGTGAATGAATTCCTCATTCTCAGGCATCCCGTAGAGTGAGGTGTTCCATGCGGGCTGACGGTCTGCAAAGCAAGTCGAGCCATGTTCAATGCAGCATTGATCGTAAATAGGATTCAACCAGAGGAAGAAATCATCAATCCAGCTTGCTGCCGGAGACATGATATATGAAATATCAGATCGCTGCCTCTCGAGTTCCAAAGAATTTGACAACGAAAATGGCTGGCAAGTGGTGAATCTCGAGCACATCGCTTGTTGCTCTGGGCGCTGGGATGCGTCAACTCCACGAGTAACAAAATAAACTGGAGGTCCGGTCTCCAGGTAGTCGTAAAGGTCGTTGAAGTATGGGATCAAGTAGGATCCATCTGGAATAGCTACACGCTGATCCAGTCCAAGCTGGATGCCTGGTAGCAAAGCGATGGCGGCCGATAATAGACCTAGGAAAACAGCGACAACAACGACTTTGGTCTGCTTGCGTAGAAGGCTAGGAGCATAAGTGTTGCGAATGAAAATTTGCAGATAGCTTTCTTCATCGGCATCAGATCCTCTACCCGTCGGCGGATAGCCGTTGGTGCCGTTGAGATTGATCCTAGCTTTCTTGACCTGCCACCACGGCCAAAGTTCGCATCGATGATCTTCAACTCGCATCTGATTCAATGCCAAGAAAGATACGAACATGGTCATCTGAAGAACAGCATTAATGAGAACCGCACCGGCGGCATAAGCGGCAAAGTTTCGGACAGCAGGCATGCCAACAGCAGAGCCGAGGGCAAACGCGAAGGTTTCGGTTAAAGCTGAAAAAAGGATAGAGGGGCCCATACGGCCCAGAGCCCGAGCCACTCTCTCTTCTACCATCTGGTCTGGGAAATTGATGTTGACTCTCTCAAGCTCGTGAACAATGAGGAAGATATTATCAACGCCGACAGCCAAGACGATGAATGGAATAACTTCGACAATAATGAGTGTAGCTTTCAAACCAACCCATGAAAAGAAACCAATAGAGGCAGAAATGGACATGAGAACAATCGCAATGCCAGCAAGACCCAAAGTAACCTTTGATTCAACAAGCAACAGGGCGGGATTTCCAAACAGGTGCTTCAAAGGCGTGCCCAATGCCAAGCATGCATAGATGAACATGACAATGTAGCTTATGACGACAATTTTAGCATCCGTGTTTGTAGACTTGTTGAGTTCCTGTTCAAGGCTAATTTCGGTAGTAAATGACAGTCGAAGACCGCGACTTTTGGCCTCCTCTTGGGCTTGAAAGAGTCGATCGCGGAGCGCATTCTCCCAGTCAATAGCGCGAAGAAGCGTATCAGAATTCTCGGGAGCATTGTTGACAACCCATGTGACTGTCATTGCTTGAGAATCAACGACATCGTCATCGTAACCGCCTAATATCATAGTTGACTCAATGGGTTGTCCAAATGCTGGTCGGCAGTCTACGGGAGATCTTGTGCAGCTGCGAAGGTCCTCCTTCCAATAATTGGAGTCAATCTCCCCTCCTTTCGAGTACCAATACTGCGTAACAGATTGTACAACACAAGCATCACCAGTGGGCTTGAAACAAACATCGTTAAGCTTGGCCCCATAAACAGAGCCTTGGAGTTCTTCGACGCTCTTCTCGACGTCCGTCCACCACTTCAGCGTTTCATAACTAAGAACGGGGCTAGGACCAGAAGAATTGGTATCGTTGACCAAGAATATCTTTTCGGCTCGGAAAAAAGGACCAAAATTGGAATCAAAGTATTCCTTTTCTTGAGCAGCTGCCGATGATGGACTGACCCAGAGTCGAGCAGGATCTTGTTCTATATCAAATCGGAACCAGCCGGCACTCAAGACAGCAACAACCAGTAAGCTAACACCAATAGTAAGACCCGGAAATCTTGCAGCCATGTTTCCTAGCTGGCGGAAGGCTTTATCGCATCTGTCGTTGAGCCAATAACGCTTTGTTGGCTGATCGCGCATGGCATCAGTAAGAATAGGCCCGCCCTCGTCCTCATCGTCGCTATGTGATGACTCGTGGAGTAGCCGAGTCCTTTCGACACGGCGCTTCAGATACTTAGACCAGAAGATATGGCCGAAAACAGCAGTGAAAAGAGTCAGGAGTAAGACGCCATACGTGAGGATGGATGCGAAAGAAAGACAAGGCAGCCTTCCCACTCGACAAGACCCAGCCTCCTTTACATCAGGCAATGTAGGACACACTTCCGGACAGTCGACGCAAACGCACCTAAAGGCCGGGTCCTCGTCGTTGCATTTCTTTGGCTTCATCTTTACTGGCGCCATCCCAGGCTGGTCGTATTTTCCCGGGAAATTGATCTGAAAGGGCGAGCCAACAAACTTCTTGTCGCCCAGAAATTTGAGCATGTCATGATAATTCTTAGCTCCGCCACCAATCAAGTCCATTGCCCTGCTGTTTGCACCTCCAAATTTGACCTCTTTGCAGCTGTCGTAGAGTCCTGAGCCGTATTCTTCTGAAACTAAATGGTCAAGCTCAGTGACGAGCAGCTTCCCGCTCTTCTCCGCAGCGCCGGTGATATTTACGAAAGTCGATTGGTCGGGAGAACACGTGAATTTGCAAAACATGTTGAAAAAGTTCTCTTTGCAGGCAGGGCAAGAGCCTATGAGGGTTCTCGGGGTGCCCATTTCGGATTTCAAAGCTTTTACCTTCAAACAGGTGTTAGTATCAACCACTCCCCAAGATGTAATACGAGCCTTACTTGGTCCATGTTGCAGCAAACAGGTCCTTCGCTCCATTGGGGGCCGCAAAGCTCAACAAGCTCCTTTCGAAGATCATCGGTCGGATCTTGCGCGAGGCCATTGTCGACGCATGGCAGCTCCTTGCCGAAGATGCTCTGCTTTCCGCATTGCCCTCGGAACGCACATCGGCCAAGTTCGTGCTTTGGTGTATACGATTCTGCATAGACGCTCGCGCTGAAGAGCAAGGCGGCTAGGCCAGACTGCAATACGGCCGAACGCATGGCGCCGACTGGCCAAATGGCCATCAAAATGCTTGCTGAGATGTGCTTCCCAGCGCCTCGTCGGTGCGAATTCAAGGGGTAGCGATCGATCAACCAGAAAGAGAGGCGGCTGCTTCCAATGCTTTGAACGTGTATGATTGCGTCACGATCCGGAGAGTGACGGGCGTAGCGGTAAGTGGGTAGATATAGGTGCTAAGCACGGGTGACAGTAGCGCAATAGCCACAGCCTGCGCGGTACGTACCTTGTGCTAGTGATGACGGCCGCCTATTTTAGGCAAGGTACCGGGCACCTTGGTGGCATGCAGAACGTACAGTACTAACCGCTCCAGGGGTTAATATCCATTAGGTCATCAACAACGAGAGCTCTCTTTCTGAAGCTGATTATTAGTTCGTATCTATATATCTTATTTACTACGAAGTACCTAGACTACCATATATATCAAATTGAAAATGATTATACTAATCTGATATCTCAATACAGCTGTTATGAATACATGAGTTCATTATGCTTGGAATTTTGTTTGGCATTAGCATTACTTAGCATTACCCTTAGTACAGGTACCTACCTACCTACCTAGGTACCTATCTAACCTCAGTCGTTGACGTCACTAGAAAGAAATCATGCTCCCGTGCCTGGCGTACCTAATCACCGTCTATTAAGATTTCCATCCAGCCAATCTAAAATGGTTTGCTGGCCGAATTCATTCAGGCCTAAATCTTCCCTTTCCTGTCCTACTTCCACAACCTGAATTCTGCGTTTCGGCTCTTCTGTTAGAAAATGCACATCCTCATCCCATTTGGCTCGCTCCTTAAGCTCAGCCATGGTAATACTGCGTCTCATTAAACTGGCAATTTCGCTCGCTTGAGTCTTAAATGTGTGTCTTTGGTCTCCAGGATTTAAGCCCTTTAGAGCCCTTGTTTTTGTTCTCGGTTGACGTAATGGCGGTCCAGACGGCGCGTCATGTAAGAGGATGGTTTCAGGTATCCTGAGAGTTGACGTTCTGGGAGGGAACACGAGATAAGAGTTACGAGGTAGCGCAGATGCCCCCGCCACGTCACTCTTCTGCCCTTTCATGGCGCTAACAATGTTGGCAAACTCTGAGGATTTGTAAAACGATTGAGGTATAGATAGCCCCGGATTGTGGAAGAAGAGACTTGGGCTTGCAAAGGGGTCAAAGAGATTGGCTGGCGTTTGGAACAGGGATACCAATCTCTGCTGCAGGGTATCAATTCCAAGATTGCCGCTCGTACGCCGCGGAGTCCTCATTGCGTCCCTCATTGACTTGATCATGTTCATTCTATGACCAGGCAAGAACATAGTCCAGTTATAGATGCCATTGTAGGCTGCGATCCCACGCACACTGAACTTTCTATGCGGATGTGACTCGGTCAATGAGAGGGACATGGCTAGGCCGGCGCCAAGATGAGATCCGTAGACATAAATACCCCCTCGGCCATTGTTTGGGGGCATCAGAGCTTCGTTTATCCATTGATAAGCAAATGCTACATCATGCACTGGTGCAGGCCAATCGAAACAGTCAACAAACTCTCGTTCTTGGCTTGTGGCATCGAGACGCTCAGTCTCCCACCGGTAATTAATGCTAGCGACAGGCCAGTCATACAAGAACTCCGGTAGCTGTTTTGCACCACTGGCGCTTTCCGGTAATGGGGGTAAATGAACAATTAGCGATTTCGTAGGCGAAAACTCGTCAACATTGTATAAACTACTGTGAGCATTAGCACTGAATCGCTGCTAGGGTGATGTTCTGTGAATTCACGAACTCAATGTCTACAAAGCCTCCGGAGCCACATCTTACAGAAACGCTCTTTCGTATATGAGGGTGAGCTGATCTTAGCACGCTGAAGCATCGGCGGCGAACGGTGGCCAGCGATGAGAACATGGCAAAATCTAAGAGATCGCCCACGCGTCGATGATCCGCCAGCTTTGGTTTTCCATCAAGCTTTGCATTTGTCTTACTCTGGCTGGTCGCTACCCTGCACTCTGCAAAGGAGGTGGAAATATGTGGTTGCGCTGGTTATATCATTTCAATTTAACAAAGGTGAGTTGAGATATGTATAATTTAAGTTCTTTGTTTTCAGGTGTTTTTTTTTTTTTTTTTTTTTTTTCTTTGGTCTATCTCCAATCGCATACTGATGGATACGGAGGTGCTTTAACTCGGTTGTCGTGACTAATTTGATATGGATAGAAAAACATTAGGCTGGCATGCAAGCTACTAAATCAGCATATCAATAAACTGTGCGAATAATACTCGTAGTTTCATCTATACCCCGTAAAAAAAGAGACTATTACTACATCGTAATTTATGGTGCAATCGCATTCTCATTTACTGCTAAAGCCCCTTATCGTGAGCGGTTAATGTATTTATATGTCATATTCTATTTGGATCCCTAACTATTACTCAGAACCTCAATTACTACTGAAGTGGTAAACTGGCTGTCTTTTATTATTATTTTCTACTGTACATCTTCTGCACGCTGCTTTCATTTTAATGCATGCATATCGTACTTTGTAATTCCTGTGCACTAGTACTGTTATCATGACACTCCTGCGCCAATTTATTGTCTTTGGAACGGATAATGGTGTGTTGCATTTCCCAAATCTTTTGAGCCAATTGACCACTTAGCGTGGAAAACCGGCATGCTGAACACAGCAGTTCATTGCCCAGACTCCCAAGCAATGCTGACGACTGCCAAGCCGGCATTGAGCGTTCATTACGCTTTATCCAGGCTTTAGTTTCTCTCTTCGCCACATACCGGATCTCACAAGTAGCCGCGTTGCTATCTCTAACGTCAACCAAGCTCCCACCCCCAACGTCACTTCTGCACTTGCGGGCGAAGATCAACGTAACTAGGCGACTCTTGCGCCTTTTCCGGTTCCTAGAACAATTCAAACTGGGATGGGATCTGTATTCCTCTAATATACTGGATTTTGAAACATGGCTCGATGTGCTTGGTAGAACATGCCTGGGCATCTTTGGTATGCTCGAATCAGTGACTCTGCTCGACCTACTGGAAGTAGACCAGCTGGAAATATTCGGCGCTGAGCAGACTGCCATACTAAATTATCAAGCTCAACTCTTCTGGCTCATAGCTTTATGCACCTCGCTTCTCCGCTCTAGCATGAGACTGTTGCGCTGTCTTAACAAACAGGCGACCGCCAATGCTTCACCTAATCACAGCTCGGAGGGGAAAGGCTTGCGGAAGGGGAGCGAGTATCAGAATGGAGATGGGCCATCGACGGAAAATGGCAATGGATCTGCACCGGGGACGCCAAAAGCGAATCAGGAGAAAGAATCCGGGCATCAGATGGAATCGAAGAGCAGAGCGACAGATTTTAAAGAGGCCGTCTCATCGTTGATATTGAAACTCGTATCTGACACCATGGATTTGCTCCTTCCAGCCACTGCTGTTGGGCTGGTTGACATTCATCCTGCAGTGATCGCCATGGCCATGATTATCAGCACAGTAATCACCGCTAATGACGTGTGGGCCAGGTGCGGCAAAGATATGCGGTGTCGTTAAATCAAAAATTCATGTGTAAAATAGCAATCTTAATAAATACAGTTATACCGTCGCTAATGGCCCATTGCTCGTTGTATCAAGTTTCTCGGTAGGGTTGTTCTCTTCCCACTCCACTCTCTCGCGGACCATATCTCGCTTACACCATACAACCGTTATCGCGACCCAGAGCGCACACCACAGGAATGGCACGGCCCAGCATATTCCATACGAGACGGTTGCTGGAATAGCAGGCAAGACAGCCACAACGGTGAGGCCGGCAGCTAAAACAATAGCAGGCACAGACCAGAAAATAGACTGGACGAACAACATTTGCCGGAAGCGGGGGCTAGCATTATAACGGGCCGCAAAAGCTTCTCTGTATGGCCTACCAGCACCGGCATTGACCGCAACGACATCTTCGATGAAGTAATACACTCCTGGTAAAACCTGTAGAGAAAATATCGTTAGCACAAGGCACCTACTAATAAAGGAATATAAGAAAGGGTTATTGCATTCATACCTTCTCACCCTTTCTAGTAGAGCTGAGGCGGAAAGGGGCGGGCCAGTTCATAAAGTTGAACAGCGTGATAAGACCGAGGACGCCACCAAGGCAGTATAAGATGGCCGGCGCAGGCATACAGAGAACTCGAAGCCAAACAGTATGCGGCGCGCTGCCCACAATGAAGAGCGCTGTAACAGCAGTGATGGTAATCACTGATGCCCAGTTCAGTATATCAAAGCACCAGCGGCTGTTCGTGCCCAGTGGACGATAGAATCTCTCTTTTTTTATAAGGCGCAAAGTTCTTATACCAAATTCGACGTATGTGGGCCCGCCCCAAATGGTCGTGATCACAGCAAAGATAATCCAGCCCTGAACATGGCCTGCATATCTCATTGCGTAATAAAGGACAATCGGCATTATTGAACCATCGATAAACACCAGAATGGCAAAAAAGAAGAGTCGCCAGCGTTTCCATCCATGATGCCAAGTAAATGGTAGCTGTGGTAAGAGTTGAGGGTTATTTTGATAGTAGTCTTGTAGCGTCCGATCTCGCCGTTTCCATTCCTTGCGCGTCCCGGCTCGAGAGTCGTAGTAGACTTCTGCTTCTTGTCGTAATGCATATGAAAGGCTGCGTCGGGGCGCATCTGTTCGAGGGGATTCTGGACCTGCTCCATGCTGGCTTGGTCGACTTCCATGACTATCCACGTGCATAAAGGTCACGATGTTTGGTAGGGACGCGGTGCCAGGTCGAGATGGGGGTAAATTGCTATTTGCAGGGCCTTCGGCAGTTCTTTCAGAGGCATCATTTTGCGTATCCGATAACGACCGGGTAACCGTTTTATCTTCGCCTATGCCCGCCATTATTCGACGCTATGGCGATGCTTTTAGGGAATACAGGTCGAATGGGAGGAACAAACGAAGGAAAATTAATTGTTGACAAACATGGTTGATTTGGGTGTCGCGGGAGCCATTTCCTTAATACCTATCAAGGGAGCTAGGTTGCCAAGCAGAGTCGGGCAACTTGATTTAACGGGCGATGACGTTGTCACCTGAGATGTCAGTGGCACATTGCTGAGATCATCCGGCGGAGCCGATGGCATAACAAATGCCCCGTACGGACGAATTACAACTCCAAATTTTTATTGAAGAAGAATTTACTATTAGTTTCCATAGTGAACATTCCATCGACTAAATATATGTATAAATCACTATTTAACAATTATAAAAATTCTTTCATACACAATATTATAAATTAATTGATTGATTAAATGATTAATTAATACACAAAGTCTTGAAATTTACTCTACAGTCGGAAAAAAAAAATTTGCATTGCTAAAAAGACCTCGGTAGTACCCCATAATAGGGCGGCGATTCTTAAAATGGAGCACCTAACTTTAAAGGGTAGGCTTAACATAAGAACCTAAGCCTTTACAATGCAAGCTTAACAAGCGCTTCCTAGGGGCTCAGGGTAGTATTCCGCAACCCCATCTTACTGTACTATCACAACTTCTTTGTCGCATTACAGCAACCTGTCAGCTTTGAAAGAGGAAGAACATTATTCCTCCAGATCCTTCGTAAGCATTGATCGGAGGCTCGGGATTATCAGATTGATCCCAATTAATTGGGTCCAGTAAGGCATCAGTTGAACTTTCTAGAAATACATTAAGACCAGATCGCTCGTTAGCTTTCTTATGTACATCTGGGTAGCTTGAATCAAGTGCTTCCTCAATCTTAATAGCCGTGTCAACAATCCCTTGGGGCTTAGCACCGTACTAGTTAGTAAGTAGTCACAGATATTTAGCCTGACTCGCTTTGTATCGACACGCAACCCCGCAACAACTAGGAATTGCCATTGAGAATACCAGAAGGGATAATCATGTCAGCCACTGTGAGAGTATTGCCAAATGTATGGTCCATTCTCCAACTGATGCTTCACTTGATTCACTTGACATATTTACTAAGTGCAATTTTAGGCCGCCAAGCGTGCTTCGAGTCTTCTTCGAACAATTCAATACACCCATCCTCCATCATGTCCATGTCACTCAAACCCAGGTTACCATAGACGTACCCCGCCCACGATCTCCCATAATAAGAGCATAGGAGGTCGGCGTTACGCCACGCCTTCGAATGCGGAATCGAAGGAGTATGCCTTTGAGATGGCAGCATCGTCTATTCGCTTTGGTGCTGGCGTAACTCAGGAAGTCGGCATGGACCTGAAGAATCTCGGGTCGAAAAGAGTATGTGTCGTTACTGACCAGACGGTGAATCAATTGGATGCCATGAAACAAGTCCGAGAGGCCCTCACCCGCGAAGGCATAAGCTTCAAGGTCTACTCCGACGTGAGGATAGAACCAAAAGATAGCTCGTAATTGCCCACCCACTCTACCTCTTCAACCTGTACCAGTATCTGTTGATTGCATTGCTCACTTAGCTAACATATTGCGGGGGGAAATAGTATCAAGGATGCAATTGCATGGGCGAGACCTTATGACCCAGATGCTTATCTTGCAGTGGGTGGAGGTTCCGTTATGGACACGGCCAAGCTGATGAACCTTTACACGTCATACCCGGACGCGGATTTCCTCGATTTTGTCAACGCGCCACTAGGAAAAGGGCGCCCGATCGACAAAGCTCTCAGCCCGCTCATTGCAATCCCAACTACAGCGGGTACTGGTAGTGAAACCACGGGAACCGCCATCTTCGATCTCGTCTCTAAGAGGGCAAAGACTGGCGTGGCTCACCGGAATCTCAAGCCAACACTTGGACTATGTGACCCGCTCAACACACGCACCATGCCTTCTGCTGTCAAGGCCAGCTCTGGTTTGGACGTCTTGTGCCACTCTCTTGAGTCTTGGACAGCCATCCCCTACACCGAGCGAACACCGCGACCCACCAACCCGCTGTTGCGACCAGCCTACCAGGGTGCCAATCCCATTTCAGATATCTTCTCTCTCAACGCACTTAGAAGTACAGTGAAGTATCTTCCTCGTGCTGTGAAAGATCCGGAAGATTTTGAAGCTCAGAGCGAGATGCTCTTAGCAGCAACGCTGGCGGGAGTCGGCTTTGGAAATGCGGGAGTTCATTTATGCCATGGTATGTAACTGGATTCCACCTTGTTGCGCGCGGCTTTGTTAAAATGAATGTTATATAGGCATGTCGTATCCCATCTCTGGCCAAAATCCAGGTTACAAGCACGCTGGCTATGACGTACCGAACCCTATCATTCCACACGGTGTTTCAGTAGCAGTTTCTGCCCCCGCCGTCTTTAGATTCACTGCATCTTCCAACCCAGAAAGGCATCTTATTGCAGCTGAGGCATTCGGCGTTGACATCTCCAACGTAAAGTTAGAGAGTGCTGGTGAAGTTTTGGCCGAGGCGCTGATGAAGTTCCTCGCGGATTTGGGTGATCAGCCGAAGGGCCTGAAGGAACTAGGCTTCGGGAGCGAGCACCTTGATGCACTCGTTGAAGGCACTATTCCCCAGGCTCGAGTATTGAAACTTGCCCCTGGCCTTGCCTCAGACCTTCAGGCTGAAAAGGAGCAGTTACGTGCGCTTTTTGAGGACGCCATGAGCCATTGATCTAGCATTGAATTGAGCGATCTATCGGAATTTGTCTGGGTTACTTGGTATCATCTTTCTCAGCATAGCGATCTGTTTCACGATGCTAAGCTTCCGAAGCTCTGGGGTTCCGCGTTTGTCGGTTCGCCGTGTACCGTTTGAGTAAACAACCGTGTTGTCAGGTAGCACATCGCCATTAGCAATAATAGACAAGTGTGATACCGTGCAGTTCTAAGTTTCGTTAGCTTCCCCCCTTGAAACACAAAAAAAACTCAAGCTTTTACTTTGCCAATCTTCGCACCACTTCCAATTTTGCTTCCAACTTGGATGACACTGCCCTCGCCAATTTCCGTACCTCCGGCTTCAACGACTGAACCGGCTTCAACGAGGACGTAATCCCCTAGGCTAACGCCGCCTGTACCTTTCTCTGCGTTGTTCGAAGGGGCTCCGAGATGCACTCGCTCTTGGATGATACATCGTCGCCCGACAAGAATGCTGCCGGCACTTGACTCGATACGCGATCGGGGGTGAACTACCGTCTCTGCCTGCATCGTGATTGAATGTATGCCCAGAAGGACTGCATTGTCCGAAATTGTAAGCGACGTGGAAAAGTTGACAGGCGGTTTTGGGCCGCTACGGTCAACAGCCGGCAGGACAGAATGCCTCTTGGTCGACATGATGGCAGAGCTTTGAGAGGTAGGGAATATCAACAATTATGTTCGCAGCTGTACAATTGGTGGAGAGCTTTTAGGTGGAAATCCATAAGCTGATCTATCTAGACTAGTACGTACCTTTTAGTACCTGTTGACAGGCACCAGGTACTCAAACCATGCCTAAATGGGCTAGTTCCCTATTTTGTGTCAAGCTCCTAGTTACGGTATAAAGCTGAGCTGAGTAACATCAGCAGCAGACAGACAGACAGACTGGCTCACCTTTCGTCATCTTAAGTGAACGGAGCAAGTTTAATCCCACATTTCGTGAGCAAGACGCATTGCTTGCTACCTGTTTACCAATACCTTATTTTCATAGAAGTGAGATTAGTACTACCTTAGGTATGTTGCTTTGTTCTTTATAGTTTATATGAAGCGTGGAGGTTAGGTACTGCGTTTGGGTGGTAGAGCCTTGATTACGGTAGCTGATTGCAGTGATACTTCAATACATGGAGTCCTTCAAGGAGATTATAAAAATATTTACTCTATTAATAATTCATTAGTCTTTTTTAGCATCCAAGCTGTCTATACCGCCATCAAAAGACTCAATGTCATATTCCTCCGGGTAGGTTTCCAGCATAATCTTCAATTGTCCCATCTGGTCTTTGAGATCCTCCGTTAGCTCCTCATATATGTCCTCAAACATGGAGCCGATGGGCGGCTTCTTCTCCCTCTCTGCTTCGCCAAAGTACTTTAAGATGTCTTTCCTCAGGCTAGTTCTGGCCTCCTTTTCCTTTGTTTCATCCCAACATCCCTTAGCTTCCATCCATTTCCTCAGTCGAGTGAGAGGGTTATCTCGCCGCTTCCAATCTTCGACTTCGACCCGGGCTCGGTACGCAAACGAGTCGTCAGAAGTGCTGTGATGAGAGACGCGGTAGGTCATTGCTTCGATAAGAACCGGCTTGCCACCACCTTGAAGAGCCATTTCTCGTGCTTTCTTTGTAGCCTCTCTGACCGCCCAGATGTCGTTTCCATCGACTCGAATTGTGTCAATGCCATAGCCAATTCCTCTGCTTGCTATGCCATCTCCTCGATATTGGTCAAGAGTAGGTGTAGAAATGGCAAATCCGTTGTTGCGGCAAATGAAGATGATCGGACAAGAGCGTGTGGCGGCAATGTTCAGCGCTGCATGGAAATCGCCCTCGCTAGCAGCTCCCTCACCGAAAAACACTACCGCTACTCGCGGCTTTACGTTGGGATCTTGGAGCTTCTGCAGCTTTAATGCATAAGCCGCACCTGAAGCCTGTGGAAGCTGCGTTGCCAACGGTGAAGAGACAGTGTGCTGTTGCCAGAAGCGTTAGTCGTTAGATTGCGACATTGCGTCCAAGTGTACTCACAATATTCAATTCCTTGCATCCATAGTGAATCGGCATGTTCCTCCCTCGGCCAGTATCTTTCTTGTTGGCAAACAATTGTGACATGAATTGCTCGGTGGTAAATCCCCTCTCCTTGAAAAAACCCTGCTCTCGATACTGGCAGAAGACAACATCGTCCTTGTCCAACACACTGGAGCTGCCCACGCTCACGGCTTCCTCACCAGCGCTTACCATATAAAAGCTCAAGCGGCCCTGCCTCTGAGCATCGAACATGATAAGATCCATGATGGAGATGAATAACATGTCTTTGTAGAGTTTGATAACTTTCTCATCGGCGATGTCAGGGCTGAAGGAGGTGTCGACTATTTGGCCATCCTGATCCACGACTCGATAGGTCGGGAGGGCTGCGTAAGAGTCGGGCGTCTCAAATTTAAGAGAGCTGGTAAAAGAGCTCTTCAGAGCACCGGGAAAAGAAACGAAGCCAGAATTGGGTCGCTGAGAAAGGCTTCCAGCATTCCGGATCGGATTGGAGATGATAGGGACGCATGGCTTTGTGCTGGCTGCCAGCCTCCGTATGGAGGCTCTCCGGAAGACACGAGAGCTCATCTGGAGCAGATTTGGAATTAGACGAGGGCTTTGAACTTTTAAGCCTTCTAGGAAGATGCGGAGTGTTTGGTTCACATTACGATGTAGGTATTACTTTTAATATAAGAAATCCGGGGATGGCTACCTTGATCTCGGGACTAGGAGCGAGTCTGCCGATGGAGAGCGGTCGCAATTGAGCCGACAGAATCCGTCAGCGCTAAAGAAGGTCGGCCCAGCCCAGCAGCATCGATTCCGAGGTTTCCAAGCTGGGCACTAAGCCGCAGTGGCCTTGCCTTTAGAGTGGCTGCTTAATACTTACAGAATTACGGAGTACAGAAGACTAGTAATAAAATGTCTCCAACGCCTTTTCTTTCAACCATCGATCTCTGTGCCGCCGTGGGTGAGCTGTTCGTACTCCGGTCTCCGAATAGCTTAGTACATATGCGTCTACTACTAAGGTACTAAGATAAGGCATGTGATAAGACCGTCCATGTTATTTGGCATTTCGTCCCTAAATACCATACAGTAGTCATCTCAATTGCGCACTATCATAGTCAATGCTTTCAAGTAATACTTTTGATATCCTTTGTAAAGTGTGCTCTAATCTGTGCATCGCATCTATGCTGCATTTACTATGGAACATAGACAGAGCCCGCTGATACCTGTACCTGATAGCTGGGTGGCAGCCAGGTGGCAGGCCTGGCAAACTCCATAGATGCTCAAGCATTACCGTTTGACACAACTCAATTCGATAGCTTTTAACAAATTTCTTCACTAGATGCTATAATTTCTGTGAATGCATTCCTTTTTCATCATCAACAGGCTCATTGGACGCCCAATTTCCCAGCCAAAGCTGTAAACAAGACTACCTGCCTACCTACCTGAGTATTTCACAATACACCCCATCACACACCGGGCATTCACTCCAATCCGCAAACGAAATCGCCCAAAAGAAAATCAAAAAACGGCAATTTTTTTTTTACCAATCAATTCTACTCTCATCTCTTCCGAAATGGCCCCCCCAGCGGCTAATTTGGTGATCCTCATTCTCAGTCTCTTCGTCTTCATCGCGCTGATTGGCTGGTTCTTCCAGAAGAGTATCCACAACTTTATCCAGGCACTTCTCGCGTATCGCCGCCAAGAGACGCAACCTCAATCTAGTCTCTACGACGCTGAAGGGGCAGAAAGGCTGTAGAGAACAGTCTTGGGTCTTTAGCAGGTTTCAACTGACCAAATAATTCGACTTTATTGCCGTTTATCTCATTCCTAATTGGCGGACGTTTCTTTTTATAAAAAGGAATTGTGCGCCTGGCAAGATAAGCTGTCATTATCTGTGGCTTGCCGCAGGAGAAAAATAATTCATAACCGGATATTCATATATTTTCTTAAGCAGAAAGAAGCAGGAAACCAGATTTTAGGATCCTCTGTACGACTTAATCACTCAATCACAAAGATACTCATCTAATTACCTCGCAACACTCCTTTCTGAACGACCAACCCCTCCCCCCCAAAAACATGTCTGCTTCTTCTTTCATAAGAAGCCGCGCAGGGCTATTTCGGCCTGCGGCTTGTATCTCTCGTACAAATCACTTTTTCTCTACCACTCGCCAGCTTCGTACACCAAAGTCACCATCTACCCCAGACCAAGCTACTCACTTTGGATTTGAGACGGTTACCGAATCTGTGAAGCGGGAACGAGTGGCCGAAGTCTTTACTAGTGTTGCCGAATCATACGATAAGATGAATGACTTGATGTCGTTAGGAGTTCATCGCTTATGGAAGTGAGTTTCCCTTCAATGTGTTCCACCATGCGACATCCAATGAGTGACTGACACCCTTCCAGAGATCACTTCGTTTCCTCGTTGAACCCAGGGGCTACAAACCCTACAGGCATGCCGCAGCGCATCCTGGATGTCGCCGGAGGCACTGGTGATATTGCCTTCCGCATGCTGCAGCACTCTCATGTCAACAATGGCAACCCAAATGTGCACGTAACGATATCAGATATCAACCCAGCAATGCTCGATGTTGGCAGGCAGCGCTCCCTGTCTCTTCCAGCCTCTCACCAATCCTCTCTTTCTTTCCTCGAGGCCAACGCCGAAACTCTACCGTCATCGCTTAAGGACAATTCTCTTGATTTATACACGGTTGCTTTTGGCATCCGCAACTTCTCCAATATGCCGGCCGCCTTGAGAGAGGCATATAGGGTCCTGAAACCGGGCGGGATTTTCGCTTGCATGGAGTTTTCTAAAGTTGACAAGTATCCAGTTTTCAATGCAATTTACAAGCAGTGGTCCTTCAGCGCGATCCCATTGATTGGCCAGTTGGTTGCTGGAGATCGTGATAGCTATCAATATCTTGTTGAAAGCATTGAACGGTTTCCCTCCCAATCTGATTTCCGAGACATGATTGCTGATGCAGGATTTGCCATTGTAGGAAAGGGGTATGAAGATCTAACTGGTGGTGTCGCAGCTATTCATAAAGGCATCAAACCTCTTTGAGGATTGCTTTAGCTTACGAGCCTGTTTTGTACATTATTTAGTGAAGGCACTTGTATATGGTGTTCTAAAAAGAAATCATACGATATTGCAATCAATGACTACCTTTATCAAGACACTTCACAATTTTTTCCATTATATAGCATTAGCACGACCAAAGTCTACAGCTGGCATTTTTAATCAAAAGCTGTTGTAATTTTTTTTTCCGTGACTGAACTACTTGAGGAACCAATCAAAGACGAGGGCTAATATTCTCAAGCCGACATTTAATCTTCCTGGAAGTTCATGAGATACGTATGTACACATGAATATTTCTGGACCTTGCTCTCATACCTTCCAGAGCCTAACGCCAGTTTGTCCCAAAGGAAAACCACGCGAATGAGATAGATAGATTTCTCAAGGCTGTGCGCGCCCGAAATAAAACAAGAATAGTGCCATTAAAGTGGCGAAGATAATCAGGGAACGCGATGCTTCATGATTAGATTTAATCAGCAGTAGGAGTGGAGGGTATCGCTGCGGGAGATACACCAGCGTCTCCTTTTATGCCTCCTCGTCCCCGGGAGCCGCGTCCTCGTTCACCACCTCGAGCTCCGCGACCCCCACGACCACCTCGTCGATTGCTCTCAGAATCACTGGTACCGCCGGCGCTGCGATATCCGCTAGTTACTGTCCCGCCTCGTCCGCTGCTGCCCCAGGTCCCGGCATTGCCGCGGGGGTTGAAAGGCTTGCCTTCTCGATGGTGGAAGATCTTCACAAGCGGCTTTGACCTGTCCTCCTGAGTTCGTGTCTTGACCGCTTCCGGGAGTCTGGCCATAGCCCCATCGCGGTCTTCAATTGTTCTAAACTGGACGACCTTGTTTGAGCCACCCCATTTCTCAATCTTAAGAATTTTAGACCTATCGGCCTCATCAAACAGATCGCGGCACTGTTCTTCCGTGTTGACATTCATAATAAACAGACCAATGATATCAGATGCCGAGGTCTTTGGGGCCGGTGAGGTGGTTGGTTCAGGGGCGTTTGCAGATCCATTCGTTGGAGCCGTTGTCTTCTCAGCTTCTTTGCTAGCTGGAGCACTACCGTGGCTGTTACCCGTGGTGGGCTGTGGGGTTGATCGATTCGGTATCGTTGGAATGGTGGCAGCTGGGGTAGCCTTTGGCTGTTGAATTGACGGGGATTGTTTGGTGGCCGGGGGGGCGGTAGGGGTAGCGGAAGAGGCTGCGCTTGTTGGAGGGCCGGCAGCGGCAGCAGCACCAGCAGCAGTTCCTGCAGGGGCTGTAGATGACTGCTGTTTAGCTCCTCGGTGGGAAAAGTTGAATCCCTGAGCGCGCATCTCGGTTCCAATCCTTCCGTCTTGAATCTCCAGTACCAGATAGCCGAAAGCAGCATCAGCAAGGTTAAAATTCCACATATTCTTGAAAGCGCTTTCGTCAACTGCACCTGAGCCCGCCACTGGACCCCCGAACGGGTTTCCACCAGCAGCCGTCGAGGGCATCTTTTCTACAATTTGTAGCGCGTTTTTCAACAGATTTTGCTGGGCCTCATTTTGCTGAATGGCCGGTTCGACTTCTCCCCTAACAGTTTCCCAGACATCATTGAAGGAGGCTTTTGAAGCAGCAAGCTTTCCACGATAATGATCCAGCGTAGGGTTGACGCTGAACTCGTTATAGGAACTTCCATATCTGAAGTGGAGTCCGGCTGAGATAGAAAAGTCCGCTTTCAAGGTGACAGAGAGTTGATTCAATATACCCTCTCGAGCAGGAGAGGCGTGCGTAATAAAGACTCGAGTCTCGGTAGGATCATAGACACGGTGGGCAGTATCAACCAACTCTCCCATCTGCAGTAGAGTTGTCCACATCGTACCCTGCCCTCCTGCAATGGTAGTACGGCCTTCTCCATTATCAAATAATTTGTGCATTACCACTGCACCACCAAGACCAAGAAGTCTAAGTTTTACACCACCAACTTCTAGTAACATAGAACGAGCTTCATCGATGATATGGAGATTGTGAACCTTGTACTCGGATGACCTGAATTTCTCAAGAACACGAACGTCTTCACAAGCGCCCCAGACGGTGTATACTGGGACATCCAGTTTCAGCTCCCCATTGAGTAGAAGAGGGAGTTCGGAAAGGGGAAGCTCGCTCGGAGAAAACCTAGATTTAACGGAGCCAGGTCCACCCTGCTGAATAGCCTTCTTCACTGGTTCAGAAATCAGGGGTGAATATTGTGCCACATGCTTTAGAGTCTTCTCCACGATCCGCTCCAAGGACGTATGGTCGTAAAATCCAAAGTCGCCAGTGTGGATGATATGGTCAGCCCGGGCCTGTTTTGCAAGTTCGTTGAGCGATCGCAGGTTTCCTACGTAAGTTGTTAGCACGTGCCACCAACTAAAATGATGCTCACGACATACCTCGAACGTCTGCAACGCAAAGAATCCGTATGGGTCCTGTCTGGATGATACGGCCTTGGTTGGGCAGGAGGGGCGCTGCGCCAGGTGATGGAAGGCTAGTCGCACCATTTTGTATGTAGCCAGGGGCATATGCTCGCGGCTGCACTTGTTAGCTAAAAAGTACACCACAGATGGAATCTAGCTGCAGAACCCAGCAGTCATGAGAGGAGGGGTGCAGCGATGCAAAAGACCAGATTACGTCCCCGTACGCCCAAATTCCCAGTGGAAGAGCATATTAGTAGATGACGTAGATGCCATAACAGTAAAAAAACAAGGCCAGATGCCACTGGGGCGTAATAATATAGAGAGATCCCGAATGGGCAGCTCCCGATCTGCCACGAGAGCCAGGGTTGAGGGAGACCAGAAAGAGAACAGTGTGCACTTACGACAGCCATCCTATCAGCCAGTAGAGTATATTAAAATCGTAGCCTTAAGAAGTCGCTCGGTGTGTTGGTTTCGTACGAGAGAAAATTCTCTCAGAGGAAAATGTGACGGGTATCAAAGATGTGATGGTAGAAGGACGGCGAGCCGCAAGTGAAGGTGAATTTGGCTGCTCAACGAGCGAGAGCACGGTTGTTCCATAAGTTCGGGTAGTAGTGGCTACCAGCTGCGCTGATTGGTAGCCTTGCCTAAGAGGTTGTTTTAAGCTAGACCATTAAGAGGTGGAACCCCAAGCGAAAATTTTATAAATTTATAAACAGTAATTGCATATAATTATTCTATTAAAAAATCTGGTAAAGATTTCTATTAAATAAAACAGATTTTATTTTTCTAATTAATATATAAAATATAGAAATATAGAAATATAGAAACATATTTTGATATAATCTTTCTATTATATAACCTTCACGTCATATGTATATATCCAAATAATCCACTAAGTTCCAAATTTCATAGCATAGTAAAATAATGGCATTATAGAGATATTTATATGGTAAATATAATAAATATATTATTTGTTATTACATAAGAATTACAACCTAGCTGGAATCTCTCTAAATGGCCTCCCCAGGAATCTTTTGACAACCATCGCCGTGAACGCTCTACACATGGGAACATGTCACTTCTGTGGACAAGCTGGACACGAAGCCTTCGACTAATCCCACGGCCTTGGACTCTTGCTTCGCATGCTGGCTGCTTCGTTAATGTTCCGAGGCTGACAAGGCTAGCTTCCTCCGGAACTCAATGGAAAAACCGCCATGGTCGTGACGCCTATGTTCGCAATGCCAAAGTACAAGGGCTTAAAAGCAGAGCAGCTTTTAAATTAATGGAGGCAAGACGCGCCCATTCCCACATGCCTGCCATTCTCTCATAATACTAATTCAATTAAAGATTGACTCAAAATACAAGCTCTTCAAGAGGGGCCAAACCGTAGTTGATCTAGTAAGTTGACCTTGGCATGTATAAACCAAGTCATGGTATAGATCGTACTCCTCTAAAACTTGACCTTTCTACCAGGGATATGCACCAGGCAGTTGGTCTCAAGTATGTTCTTTTCATGCCCAAACATTCACCAAGGCGTTCTAGTAATTTGGGGTATTCACATGTTTGAGTAGGTTGCCGTTGAACGCACTCGACCTCATGGCCGTGTCATTGGTATCGACCTTATACCCGCTCAGCCTCCTGATGGTGTCGCAACATTCCAGGGGGACTTCCTGTCCCCTACAGTCCAAAAACTTGTGAAAGAGTTCATCGCCTACACACACTACGATGAGCTGTCTAAAGCAGCAAGATACAATAGCAATGGCGATAATGACTTGCTTCCAAAGAACACTCTTATCAACCAACCAAGCTATATTGACTTGGAGAGACACTCAACAGAGAGTGTAAACCATCCATCAGGTAGCACATCGACACAGTCGACTTCAAAAAATCTTGTGGATGTTCGTCAGACAGCGCTTGCTATTACTAGTATTGATATTTTACTCTCATACTGACATTGATATAGATCGTGTTAAGTGATATGTCAGCACCATGGGAACAAATCTCCAGATTCAGCTCAAAGAGTTTAAGTAACCCTTATGACAGGCTGATGAACACGAGCGGCATTGCGTCTCGGGATCATGCAGGAAGCATGGTAAGGACGAAATTCAAGCTTGGGTCTTGGCGAGGACAAAAGATGACCATAGTGACTACTAGGATCTTTGCGAGGCCGCACTTCAGTTTGCCAGCGACACACTCAAACCTGGCGGCCATCTTGTCTGCAAATTCTACATGGGAGCAAGGGATAAAATATTGGAGGAACAACTCAGGCTGCTTTTTGCAGAGGTGCATAGAGAGAAACCGGAATCTTCAAGAGCTGTAAGTTTTTACAACTTACATCATATCGAAACTAACACCATAAGGACGGTGACACTAACTTCAACAGGAAAGCAGAGAAGCTTACTTCGTCGCCCTGCGTAGAAGTCCCAAAGCAGCTGTTAGTATAGAAGGTAATCATGACTAAAATAAATAAATGGATATCACGTTTAGTGCTACGATAAGTTGGTCAAGCTGATCGTCAATTGGCCATGTCCAGGCATGAATTTTTTAAAACTTTGAATGATATCAAGTCACGCCATCCCATTTAGGTCCCATACATAAAACGAAATTGGAGACAAATACCATCCCCATCCCGATGCTCGCCCAGTTTTCCCAGCATAATTTAGACCTTGAAGCCACGAGAACGTCTTCGGCCACGAGCTCGCTCGAACTTACGTCCCTTGGACTCAACGAATGGTTTCTGTGACATGGATTAGCATCATTGGTCCACTGCTCAATCTTTGCTTGGCTTACCTTGTGCTTATGAGGGCCGAAACCGAAGTGCTTGAAGGCCTCACGGCTGTTCTTAGGTCCTCGGAGGATCAGAGTGTTGCTACCGGTAGGAGCTCGGAGGGCGAGCTGGTCGAGGGTAATCGCCTCACCGCCGGCGGCAGCAATTCGGGCACGGGCAGTGGCCGTGAATCGAAGGGCGGCAACAGTCGTCTTGGGGAAAGCGAGCAGGCGGTTGTCGTCAGTGACAGTGCCAACGACGACCACAGTGCGCTTCTCGCCTTCCTTGTTGATGTTGGCTACGATGCGAGATAGCGAAACGGGAGGGCGGTTGATCTTGGACATGAAGAGTCGTCGGAGAACAACCTTGTTGAAGGCGGCATCGGTTCGGCCTGCGGGCGCATTTATTAGTCGCTCAACACAGCCGGCACAAAATTTCTGGTCTGATTGTCATTGATATTAACTTACGAGCCAGGAAGCGGTAAAGCTTCACCAGGAGCTTCAAGTAGACATTGTCGCTCTTGGGGGCCTTGCGGTGCGTGCCCTTGACGTGGTGGCGGTCGAGATCGATACCTGGAAATGGAAACCGCCGTCAGCCATATTGGTTCTATGCTCAAATGTGGTTGCGCATCTTCTCAGAAGAAGGCATCCAAATCGCAGAGAGATACACTAGGTATCATCACCACTCGCATACGCAGGCTATGTCAGTTTTTTCACGTACCCATGGCGACGACTGGTGCTGAAAAGCTTGATGATGGGCTTGATTGTCAAAGTCGAAGAAGTCCGTGAATACAAGGCGAACTTTCCGACCAAAAATTTCAGGGCTTTCAATCTTGATTGGCGCTCTGATTGGTCAATATCTGGACTAGTGGCAGAGCGGTCAGTCAGGGCAATTAGGGTATGCTTTGATGACTAAGTCGTATCGCGCCAACAATGCTAGCTAAATATCCACTAGTACTGATATGGTCAAGCCCATTCGCTACTCCGTACATATTCGTACTACTACTTCGTAAAGGCCTGCATATATACTCCGTATTCTACGCATCTTGATAAATACATAGCGCTAAACTGATTATGGAAATTGCGCCAACGAGTAATTGAAGGCATTCTTGGTGTAAGGGAAGCAAATAATCAGATCCGTGACTCGACATGAAGAGCATCTCCTACAACATTTAGACACCCCAATTTTACTTCATATGGTTTTTAAAATTCTCTTTACACTTGCGTTTTCCTGATAGGTATATCCTCATCTCTTAACTCAATTAAACTCACTACGACGCTGCCTAGTATTCCCATGGCAAGGTGGAGCTAGAATATGGACCTCTCTCATAGCCTGTATATTTAGTAGCTATGCTCATCGCAATGCTCTTACTTGCTCTAGTGTAGATGCTGTATACTTGCAGTATTGGCAGCTGCACAACGGATGCAGTAATTCACCAATTAGTGTGTAGCTAATTGTATAACACTTCCCCTTGATCTTTTCTGTCCTCTTTCATTTACATGAAAGGGGGCAAGGAGAATGGGTAGCCGCCATTCTTAACGCGGAAGACGCTTAAGAGGAAGCTGTATACGAGGAATAGTATAACGCTCCAAACAATTACCGCAACCTGCTGAGACTTAGAATCGGAAATACGTGGAACCTTGACCGCTAAGGTTATGGCGCAAAATGAGAGCACGCCGTCTATGATATAACATATTAGTTTCCTAAACCAAGTGACGTGGAAGAAGTTAGTCTTACAGATAGCAGCCACAATCTGGGTTTCCAATCCAAGTTGATTCTGAAATCCTCCTGCAATATAGCTGACACCGCCGTGGCCGTCTCCAACAATATACGGCACTTTCCGAATATGGTTAAACATGTGTCCACTAGTAAAGAGGAGAATAGCGATCAGGCTGATGGAAGCCCAAATATTGCGGTTCTGAATGATAGGCAGTATGAAAGAAGAGGCGCTTGCCAAAGCAGTGCCCACGCCGAGGACAATGGTCACAGTAGAAGCCCATCGAATCCAGTTAATTGGTCGTTTCACCGCGGGATGTGGTCTGTCGGGAAGTTGTCGAGACAGCCAGGCATGAACTTGTTCAGCCGATGAAGCCCTATAATTTGATTAACATTGGCTATGGTGCGTAGCAACAGAGAGCGTGGTATAGTTACTTACCCTGCCGTAAAATCATATCGAACAGGTTCCGGAGAAGCAACGGCATGGGGACCAGTGGTTGGGTGAAAGAAGAGAAGCACTGGGGCTGTTTGGAGGTTAAGCTGCGGTACGAATTGATGCATTAGCATTGCTATGACTTGATTAATATTTCCAAAACGAAAACTTTACTACATACCGAAATAAAAACCTCCCGGCCGTCAGCAAAATCCAAGGTGCCAAAGAGCAGTCGAGAGTCGCCAGCCTTATCTCCTCGAGTCCAGCTCCGTCCCAGAAGCTCCCATTCAGGCTCGAATTCTTGACAAAGCTGGCAGCCGAATCTGGTTTCCAAAGCAGTAAGGAGGACAGCCACACTATGATTCCTTGGAGCAGCTGTCAAAGAAGTATAGGTGGCATCATTCAGCTTTAAAGGCGAAGTGCGTTGTGAAAGCCGATAATATTCCTCATACTGGTCCTTCTTTGCAAGGCCCCCAACAAACAATAAGCAAAGAGGTAGAATTGACTGGAAGATGCGCATCTTCGCGGCTGTTTGTAGCTGTATATCAGAGCGTATAGATACAGCTGATGTTGCTGTCAACTACCTGTGTTCCTGTGCTGTCATTAAGGTGTCCCGTTTCATGATTACATAATTCGAGCTAGATGGAGTGCTTGTAGTACAAGTATGGTATAGCGCTTGCCCTCATATAGCTAGCGTAGCATGCCTAGGCAAGTACAGTATTTTACTGAAGCAGGTACTGAAAATATAGCTCAGTTATGATAGGACATTAGGTACTCCATACCTTCTAGGAGATCCCGTTTGGGGGGTTGACCAGCGCTAAAAGGCACTAAAGTACCGGAAGGTCAACTGGCATTGAGACTTTCTCTATTGCTTTACGTCAGACGTTATGGGCGAATAGTATATCAGACGCGATAACGTAAAGGAAAGCTCATCAATCGCTAAGTTTACTCCGTAGCTATTTTATCATTATAACTTCTTGTTAACCTCCTTTCCTTTTGCGCTTTGATGAAGGGGCAGCCATGAGTGTCAATTCGATTGAGGTAGCCATCCCCTTATATGCCGGCGCTATTTTGACATTGTGCTTATGTTAGCTTTCAGCGAACGACGCGTCTCCATGATCTTGATCTCCAATATCAGAAAAGTCGCCACGAGACCGAACTTATAAGCCGAGACGAAGATGCTCGCCGACTCCAGCTCCGCGTGTTACTTCTTGAAAACGAGAACACTCAGCTGCAAGACAGATGCGCTGCAAAAGATGCAGAAATAAAGTCTCTCTCTCAAAATAGCGATAAACTGCGCGTCAAGCTTCATGAAATCAAGGCGCAGAATCAGCCCGAAGATGCGCTGGTTGAAGAACGCGCAATTGAGGTGACTGATTCGACCGTAGGTCATATCTAGAATGGAATATTGTCGCAATGTAGTTGCTAATGAGCCAAAGACGGGGATAGAGCCAAGTGCACTAAGCAAGGCTGCAGAAGAAAATATCGCCCTTACGAAAGAACTCCAGCAGCTGCGACCAGAAATAGAGCTTCTACGGCTACAAGTTACGAATTACGAGAAGATGACATCGAAACAACATGGGCCTCAGCATCAGCAAGAACACTTGGAGCCAGGGCTCACGAGTACGAAACAGTCAGAATCCGAAAACCTGCATGACACAAGCGACGACATTGTTAAACTTCAATCAGTGCTAGACGAGACGACAGAAAGAATAGCTGAAGGGGAAAGGCAGCGCGAAAGGATGAAATTAGACCATCAGAAGCAACTCGATGAATCTCAACGCAAAAAACATAAGCTAGAGGAACAAGTATTGACACTGGAGAAGAAACTGAAAGACACGCAAGCAGAGCTACAAGAACTACGGCAGGAACATCAGCTGTCACGTTCCAGCTTAAAAGATAGGCCAGGTGATGGGAATACTTCCAACCAAGAGCCCGCAGCGATATCCCACAATAAAGATCGATCTCCAGCTGCTGAGAATGAAAAACTGCCTCGCAAGAAAGTGGCGAGGAAGCGTGCAACGGAACAAGCAATGATGGGAGAAAAGTCAACTTTTTCAATTACACCATTTCTCAACAAAACAAAGGATGCCGCTAGTGAAGCTACTGGGTTTGGGTTGACGCTTGACGACGTACTTGCACAAGTCGAAAACGATAATCCATCGCCGCTCCAGTTAGCAACCAAATCAGATACCCAGTCTACGTTAGCACTGGATACGGAATTAACAGCTTCTACACCTTTGAGGCCTCGAGAAAAATTGAGATTGAAGTCTCTCGAAAAACAGTCAAAGGCGAAGATAAAGGAAGCAACAGCGGGCGAATTTTCCACGTCCAAGCTCGCAGTTCTCAATGAAGACATAGGAGACGAGAATTCTGAAGATACAAAGGATGTGGAAATATTGAAAACAATTGACTCAAAAGAAACAGCTCCTCATAAAAGAATCAAACTTCACGAAACTACCGTCGCTGACCGTGGTTCTGAGTTTGAGCATAAGAAGAGGAGGAGGAAACTGCTAAGCAAGGCTAATACTACCAGTACCATAATAGAAGAAGATGAGGCTGGTGAAGGGTCTCAGCCCATGGAGACACAACCTGGTCGAGCCAGAAAACTAAAGTCAACACTGGGAAATGCTTTCAACTCGGGAAGCACTGACAAGCCGTTTTCACCTCTCAAACGACACAAACGGGGAGTTAACGCAAGCTTTTTAGCTTGAGTATCTACTGATGCATCCATAAGGCGAGAGTTTCATACTACCTATAGTACTCCCTTTGAAATATCTACAACAGGAACTACGCGACTAAGATGTCCCTGCTGCGATTCTTCCGTCTACCTCATTAACTCGTTTCCTACACCTTGGTAGAGCGCAAAGTTAAATGGATATAGAGCATAAGTCCTGCTGGACAAATGCTAGTAGATGTGTAGTATTAAATAGCACTTATTCGACCTTGAGGCTTTCTCCAACCCAGAGATTTGGACGGCACTTAAGGCAGAATTCCCTTGGTACCTTAGCGAATCTTTGATCACCAATACTCTAATATAGAGTAGTGATACCATGTAAAGAGCGAATCATACCAGATGGATCAGATTGTTTGCTTTCTTCTATTGGTTAAATAGAAGACTTCAACTTCATACAAAATTTTCTTCAATTAAGACGTGCTCAAACAAGCCATCTACAATTATACGCCCTGTGTCGTCTTTTCCCATTTATTCACCCCCCTGCTATGCCGATACTCGTAACTTTTTTTCACCCCACCTATGCTAGTCTGTAGTGCGTGGAGATAACAGACTGATTGTTAAAATTTCATCTTAGTAAGCCATGTTGGCCAATCGCATCGCTCGGCCCTAATTTTTCGCCCACACAAAAAATTCTCAATTTCATTCAGCCCCAACTTCGAGAGCTTAACATCTGGTGCTGACCTTTTGCAGAAGAGAAGTGGTCTTCACAGCTAAATTTCTCTTTCCTCACCCATCTCTGAATTCTTTACGCAGAGGCGAGGCTGTACCAATGGCTGAACAACTGATCCTCAAAGGTACCCTCGAGGGCCATGTACGATTAATTCCTCCCGTCGCTGCCCTTTCTCATGATTCGAAATGAGACTGACATTTGATATAGAATGGCTGGGTTACCAGCTTGGCCACCTCAATGGAGAAGTATGCCAGGCTCTCACCCCTCACGAATACAATCGATCCTTTGAACTGACAAGAACAGCCCCAACATGCTTTTGTCTAGCAGCCGAGACAAGACCCTGATCATCTGGAATCTCACACGCGACGAGACGCAATACGGCTACCCCAAGAGATCCCTCCACGGTCACTCTCACATTGTGTCCGACTGTGTACGTCCATCCGAATTCCGTTGATTACTACGAAGAGACCTCGAGGCTGATTGCAGTTGATTGGATAGGTTATCTCCTCTGACGGTGCTTATGCTCTGTCTGCTTCTTGGGACAAGACTCTCCGTCTGTGGGAGCTCGCAACTGGTACTACCACCCGAAGATTCGTCGGCCACACCAACGATGTTCTCTCTGTATCATTCTCTGCCGACAACCGACAAATCGTCTCGGGTTCTCGTGACCGCACCATCAAGCTGTGGAACACTCTCGGTGACTGCAAGTACACAATCACTGACAAGGGCCACACTGAGTGGGCTTCGTGCGTTCGATTCAGCCCCAACCCCCAGAACCCCGTGATTGTGTCCAGCGGCTGGGACAAGCTGGTCAAGGTACGCATTTCTGTCCATTTCACTCTATATTTCCCCCCACAATCCACACCAATTTATGATGTATTGCAACTTTTCAAGTATTTGCTACTTCAGAGCCAGAGATGGCCATGAGACAAACATTAACACTATGCCCTGAATTTGGTTCCTTGTTCTTTTTCATTTTATATATACACATTATATTTTCAACCACATGTTTGATTTTGTTTTTGACAAAGTTATATAGGTCTGGGAGCTGTCTACCTGCAAGCTGCAGACCGACCACATCGGCCACACCGGTTACATCAACACCGTCACTATTTCTCCTGATGGCTCTCTTTGCGCCTCTGGTGGCAAGGACGGTACCACCATGCTCTGGGACCTCAACGAATCCAAGCACCTGTACTCGCTCAACGCTAACGACGAGATCCACGCCCTCGTCTTCTCTCCCAACCGATACTGGCTTTGCGCCGCCACCGCTAGCAGCATTATCATCTTCGATCTTGAGAAGAAGAGCAAGGTTGATGAGCTGAAGCCTGAGTTCACCTCTGTCGGCAAGAAGAGCCGGGAGCCTGAGTGTATCAGCTTGGCCTGGTCTGCCGATGGACAGACTCTGTTTGCTGGCTACACTGACAACATTATCCGCGCCTGGGGCGTTATGTCGCGAGCATAAATGTTGCCATGGTAGGTAAAGAGAGATGGGGAAGCCTGGCTGGGACGTGGTGGAATATAGGGCATCACATAGTTAGCTTCTTCCTCAAACACTGAGATTAGGGCAACAGTGTGTGTGAACGTAACCTAGCAGAGGGTTAAGAATTGCTGGCTACAGAAATACTAAAAAAAGGTACTGGACACAATTCGCTTCTAATATAGAAGATGGTTCTTAACTGCTGTTTCTACTAAGTACTAAGGGAAAAGGAATACTACAATTTCATACTGTTCAATGGAGTCGGGCCACGCTATTGAATGCATCGTGAAACACCTTTTCACTTTATGTATATGTGTCCATCCTCTTCTCGTATCCTATTGTATAAAGCTAAGCTAGCATGATGCTTTGGGTATAATAAAAGGCTGCTGGAATAGACGACGTAAAAAGTTTTTCAATTTTTGTCCACTCATTTGTCATTGAACGGAGAGATAGGTAGTGACTGGTTCCAGTCGCTAGTCTCTAAACGCACTATAAAGCGTTAGGCTTCTTGCCCAAGCGAGATACCTCTCTTCGGGAGAACTTGGTGTCAGCATTTACAAGCATGCTGTGATCCGCAATTTCTACTCTATCAGCGTGGTCCCTAAACCGGTCGCCCCCCATGAATCGTTTCATAGTTGACTCCCATAGTCGAAAACGCTCTTTGCCCTGGCTATCACGTTCGACTAATGACTTGACTTCTTTTTGCTTGCGCATTTTCGAAGCCCGAACCAGCCTACGCAATGCATCCTCGCCAAGCTGTGCACTTTTGGCCGCGTCCTCTCTGATCTGTTTGGAATCGCGGGCCCTTCTATCATCTTGCGGCGTAAATCTGTAGGTATGTGTGCTAGGAAATCCGGGGAAAGACGACGGTATAAAGATTTTGCTCTCTTTGTCCGGTTGGCCGCTGAGCTCATCACCGAGAAGTGGAAGCGAGTTAAACGTGTCGTCAGCAGTTATAACACCACGGTTGCGGTCGGTGAGATCTTGATTGCCAAGTCGGCTCTTAATGTGCGGTTTAAGGGATGACAGAGATAGATTATGGTGTTTTAGCATGATTTCAAAATCGGACGGAACGGGAGTTTCGCGACGTGATGATATTGCGAGTCGCTTGACTTCCTCAATAATGGAGGTCAAATCTATCAAGGTAGGTGCGTTAGCTCCGAAAAGAAAAGTAATAATACAAAGACGTCGTTTGCCTACATAGTTCAACTACTCCTGTGAAGCTCTCAAGCGCCTCGGGACTGGCAGATTGGAATCCATCGTGCGCCAAGACCGTTGCGATAGAACGCTGAATACCACTACGGGCAATATGGTGTAAGGTTGGAGATAGAGAAGGCACTGCAGAAATACACTCTTCATCTGCCCACTCTGAAGAAGAATCCTGTTCTGTTCGAAGTTGGGTCGTTTCAAAATGCCGTGGTTCGCCTTCTCGCGCCGCAAATCTAGGCCGTTTCGAATCCGAATTAATAGTAGCGAGGGATACGCTGCGCTTGCGCGACATTGTAACTAATGAGGAGGTAGAGACGGGCAATTAATGTGCGTGATTTCAAGATGATAGCTGTAATAGGCGGCTGTCAATGCGATCAGAGGTAGTATGAAGAAAATGAAGAAGAGCTGGCTAACGCGCCTGGCGCATACGCTGTGGAGGTGTGTGTATAATCCGCAGCTACCTCATAGCAGCTCAAGCTCCAATCTACAAAGGCGTCATTAAGATTCAGCTTAAACTAATAGCACAATATAAATAATATCAACGAAGACTTGTGAAACATCCTAAATAATATAACATCTACCCCGTAAATGTTAATTAATTACTTCGTACTTCATATAGCGAACAATATTAAAAACCACGCGACCATTCAAGCCTGTAAGGCCTAAGCCGCTGAATGCGATTAATAAGTGTATTAGGTAAGCTATTTGATTGGTGGGGTGGCACTTCATCATCTTCCAGCATTTGGCCTAATACTTGCTAATCTAGGCCTAATACCGAGTACCTAGTAGTATTAGTATTAGGATTTAATACTCCGTACTCCTATTCTAAAGGGCCTAATCACAAGAATGACCGCCGATGATAACCCGAAGTCAGAGCACACAAGCGCCAACACATGATCGTACTTCATGAACCTTTCATTTACATATTTGTTTGCCCCAATTCGGAATTTACCCAACTAGGGCTTTGATGGGCCATTGCTGTCACCTGCTACTTTTTTTTAAACTTGCTATCTTGTTTGAATCACATTGGTGCCACCGAACCTGAAGGGGACTAAGAAAGACGACAGCTAGCAGCGCATTTCTGCGACCAGTTACTATCTCGAATGCATCGCCAGTAGAAACCCGTATCAGTTCCAAGGCTTTACTTTACGAGCATGCTACCAGCTTTTTCGATTCCCGAGTCTCTCATTTTATACTCATTCGCTGGCAGCAATCGCAAACTCTTGAAAGATATTTTGACCGGCAACACTGAGTGGTCGTGAACCAATGCTGTCACGTTAGCGAAATCGCCTGCGTCCATATCCTCAAGCTGAGAGTCAGTCGAAGACCTTGAATCGAAACGTTGGCTCAATTGAGTCTGTCGCCATCATGTCAGCCGTACGCAATACTTTACAGACTACCACCACACATGGGGTTTTCAGCAACTAATTCATTCGTGTAGTCAGTACCAGACGCGATGAAACCTTCTTCCCGCAGCGATTTCTCTATACAATTACGAGATACGGTCTCTCAGCCCATAGTTGCCGCCTTCTGTGGTGGAGGCGTAGCTGGCGCTGTCTCCCGAACAGTGGTATCACCCCTAGAAAGACTTAAAATTCTGATGCAGGTTCAGAGTGCCGGACGAGAGGCTTACCAATTGTCTGTTGGCCAAGCACTTGGGAAAATGTGGAAAGAAGAAGGTTGGAGGGGTTTCATGCGAGGCAACGGAACAAACTGTATCCGTATTGTTCCCTATTCTGCTGTGCAATTCAGTAGTTACAACTTTTACAAGAGGGTATTTCATTCCTTCAGCAGGCGCAACAGCAGCAATTCGTGCTCTTATACAGAGTATAACCGAGCTAACTACATAGTCAGAATTTCTTCGAACCATATCTAGGAACTGATCTGACACCATTTACCCGCCTAATTTGTGGCGGACTTGCGGGTATAACGTCTGTCTTCTTGACTTATCCGCTCGACATCGTCCGAACACGACTATCCATTCAGTCCGCAAGCTTTGCAGAATTAGGAGCGAGGCCAGAAAAACTGCCGGGAATGTGGGCAACTATAGTTTCAATGTACAAGACGGAAGGAGGTGTGTCGGCTTTATACCGCGGCATTATCCCAACGGTTGCCGGTGTGGCTCCTTATGTGTGTCTCATTATTGTTACTCCGCATACCCGAATGCATGAAACGCTGACAGTCCATAGGTTGGTCTCAATTTCATGGTATATGAGTCAATCCGGCAGGCATTTACGCCGGAAGGCGACAAGAACCCCAGTGCTGTTCGTAAGCTTTTGGCCGGCGCCATTTCTGGCGCAGTTGCTCAGACTTGTACTTATCCATTGTAAGTAACATCAATCGCTCTCTTTGCCTTCGCTCTAATACCGGATTTCACCGCTCAACAATTGCACAGCGACGTATTACGACGGCGTTTTCAGATTAATACCATGTCAGGCATGGGATACCAGTACAAATCTATCTCGGATGCAGTCCGTGTCATTGTCCTTCAAGAGGGTGTTAAAGGGCTATATAAGGGCATCGTCCCCAATCTCCTCAAGGTGGCTCCCAGCATGGCCTCGAGCTGGCTAAGCTTCGAAGTTACGCGTGATTTCTTGACAGATCTGAAAAGAAATGATGAGGCTGAGAGTTTATAAAAGAGAAGCCTGTTGGGTTAGGTTATACTGGTGCGTTGTTATTTCTTTCACCTTTGTTGTTTCTAGCATGTGACGTGTAAGTAATTTTGAAGCAAATGGGTCTACATAGATGGCGTAAAATAAGTGGTATAGATGGCATGAATATAAAAAGCTCACGCTGCATCGAAGGACATGAAGCAAAAAGTAGTGGCTTATCAAGGGGAAAATACGGCTCAGTTAATGTTTAATACCAAAGAGTTTGGCGGCGTAAACTCGAGCAAAGAAATAACCGCTGTAGGAAAATGTTGCGAATAGGTAATGCTCCGTACCTTGCATGAGATACCTTACCCAAAAGCAAACATTTATGCACTACCGCTGAAAAAGGCTCCCTAACTTTGATTTTGTTGGTGGGTCTAAGAGCGTGAACTCCCTGGAAATTTTACGGGGTACAAACGCGAAAACGCCCTTACTCATACAGATGGATCTAAATCTAAGCGTGCCATGCGACTATTTACGCCCGATAAATACACCGCAGAAGTGGCCCACAACGATTCGAGGGACAGGACAGGCAAGGTGACGATACAGTACCATGATGACTCTGTCATAGCCTTTCTTTTTCTTTCTTTTTTTGGTTTCTTTTTCCCTTTTTAATGAGCATCGGGCTTCTCAAGTCTATGGCACCATAGCCTCTGTAGCCGGCTAATGAATTTTGTATGGGAACCTCCCTTTACGAGATTCCATATTCTATCCATATTTGCTTAGGCACGCTACATCGTTTCAAACACGCCTCTTTGTTCGTTTCGGTCATATCTAATGACTTTGTTAATATCTCCGAGGCATCAGGAAGCCAATTTTGGGCGTTGCTTAGCTACGCTCTCCTCAGAACTTGGCCACAAGGCGCCTGTGTGTAGATATATGTGAGGCCCGATTGTATCTTCCCATTGCTCTCTATTCCGATTTCTACTCGTTATCGGTACATGGCTTTTTCTCATACTTCATGTTTTGGCAACTATCATGCTCCCAGAACATCGATCAAGTGGTACTGCTCGACAAGGTCGAGATTACCGCTCGACAGCCTCTACCAAGCAGATCCGTTTCCCTCTGAGACGCAGGAGAGTTCGGGGCCAGAGCAATGGAGTTCAAAAGCGAGAAACCGCGTCGTTGAAGCAGCAGACGCTGACACAGATGGACTTCATCTCATCATTTGGTGAAGAGGTTGCGTTAACGGATGACGATGCCTCAGATGGAGATGAGACGACTTGTGACCAAAATAGCGTAGCCATTCCGCGAAGGGACTCTGAAGCTCAATTGGCGAAGACGCTACAAGGGCCAACAAGAGAAAACACGCCCGTCATTCAAGACTCTTGTGGTTCAACAGACGGCAGCTCCGACGGTGATGCGTCAGCCGAGGTTCAAGGCTCGCCCTCACGATTTCGACCTGGAGATGTACAAGAAGCTTCAATACTTCCTCATTCTGTGGAAGGAACGGAATCGTTAGATTTGGTGAGACATTCGCCGCGGCGCCGTGCGCACCTGAGTAGAAATTTAAAAGAGTCAAGGAGACTCAAGCAGAGCCCTCAAGAAGACGGCACATCACTCCCAACAGGTATCGATTCTTCGGCTAGCGAACCTGATAATGACCGAGAAATTCCGGACTCTGACGAAGAAAATGAGGAATTGCAGTTGCAAGACTATAGACTGATGCATCAAGAGACGATTATTACGAGCTACGAGACCCAACTCGTCCTAGAAGAACTAGCATCTTTGGAGCATCATGAACTGGGTCATAGTGACTCGTTGACCAGGAAGCTGTTGATATCAACACCACACTCACCCGCCCTCTCGTCATCCAATGGGCTCGCGGATAACCAGGTGGTCTTCCCAATAGAAGTTTCTCAATGCCTACCCGCTACAATATTACGAACCTCTGCCTTTCCAAAATCACCACAGACGACGGTTGGCCCCGGTGATCAAACTGAACTCAGTCAAGGGCAGAAGTACCACGTTCTAGCGCCTATGGAGCTACCTAACCAAGGCCAGGCCTTTGAGTCACAACGTGTACCACTTCATGTTCTTCAGTCACTCGCTCCAGCATCTGCGCGTACAGATATACTCCTTCCCACATCTTCCGAAGTACTCAATCTCGTCGTTGACGGCTCGGAGACGTTTCTTCATCTCCCTTATCAAGTGCCTGGACAAGTCCGGCGGTTCTGGCTGTTTAGTCATAGTATATTACGTTACATGGCCTGTGTACATCCGGGCAAGCCTCACAATTATGGCTGGGACTATCAGATTGACCAAGTTTACCAGCTCAATGACCCAGTAGAAGAGCATGATATGCAAGAAGAGGGATGGATAAACGGTCAGGTCCGGCGATATATTTACCTTCCTCCAGCAATAGCGGGACAGCTTCTGTGGAATCTTAGATGCGCCACTTTTGGCAGTGGCGGATTACAGAGAGGGGATAGAGATAATAGAAGGGGCTATAACATGGGAATATCGGATTGTCGGCCATCCAACTGTAATTTCACACACAGTCCCGCTATCACTTCGCTGTCGGCACCCCAAACCGAGAATTATACTGGTAATCATGATACTAGCCAGCCGAGCAGCTCAATCTTTCAGGACCATGGGAGCTCTACAACTACTCTCCCGACCAATGCTGCCTTTTACTCATCTCCGCTTTTAACCAAGAGCCAAATGCTTTCTGACAGTCTGGTCAGCGATGATCTTTAATCGCCTTGAAAATTTTGAATTCGGAATGACCAGAAGGACAGATCTGACCATTAGCCTTGCCTGAACTATCGAGTTTTTGATAACATATATACCCAATCATTCATCCTTGGCGCATAAAACAGCCTCATCATATAAGCATATAAAAATGTCCAACATGAAACCTATACTATGAAATTTTAGCAGTCACAAAGCTTAATCTGCATTCCCACGGGGCTGTAGACGGTTTCCTGTATTATAACTGCCTAAGTATTCACCCAAGGCTGAACCCGGTCAACCTAGCGCTCTTCACCTCTGCACCTCTTCATGTTAAACAGGACAACGCACTGGGCTTATTACTTAGATAATCTACCTAGCATACGTCTCTAAGAACACTGTACTATAGCTTAGTTACCGTGTTTTGTACAAAGACCCTTCGCCCAAGTTGATATACTGGTCTATCATCCCCCGTTGAATAGACTATTCAGTATTGATAGAGTCATTTTTTCTAACTACTTTTCCACTGCACATATCATATTGCGTCAGATCCGACGGCCCAGAGTTTAGCAGCTCATGACAAATGGAAAGCTCCCTGTCCTTCCCTAATTGCAGTATACAGCTGCTTTCTCAAGATATCCATGGTCGTATAATCCGGAAGCTTCAGATAATTCACACACGTCATGACACTCGGTAGATAAGCGTCAGAGGTGTACGGAGACTCGCTAGGTTTACAAACAACAGTAAACATGGGAGTTAAACTTTTGAATCCTAGTATACTGTAAGCTTCTATTCAGTACGCTGAATTGGGATGTGCAAAATTTACCGCCAATGGGAAGCTTTGGACTACCCGTAGTGAACTGTAGAAAATCTCGTCGTTGTTTGAGATCTAACTCGCTCATAGCCTGCAATAAGTTCTTCACACTTCGGCTGTCCATGTTATAGCCATGGTCTGCTTTTATAGAATCCATGAGAGCTAGATGCTTTCAGGTCAGATATTCTCGTCTCAGTAATGTCTAGGGTGTGTAAATACTCACTCTCAAGGCTCCAGTCCTCTTCTACTCGACCAAATAATGATACCAATTCGTCTGGTGTGAAAGCTCTCAGTGCAGTGTATGGGAACACCTGCGAGAAGCCAGTACGGAAAGCATCAACTTGACGTTTGACGCCAGTCCCTAGAGTCATATCAATGACCTTTTCTAAGTAGATGTCAACATTCTCAATAGTGACTCGCTTTAGAGAGCCATGCTCCTCGAGCTCAATTTCTGGGTAGCCAGGTAATGTAAAATCGAGACAAAAGTCCTCTAGCTTCGCACTATCGATCATAATGCCCTCAGTATCAGCCACTTTTTGCGCTGGCGTGAGGGTCGGGTTTTCATCAATCTCTTTCTTGGCCAACACAAACTTCTTGATCGTTTTCAGTGAGCGAGCAAGGCCTGGATCAACAATCTTTACTGCTCCTAAAGACGGCTTGACACCGGTCAAGGATGCATCTCCGATTCTGAAAAATATCGGGTTAAGGTGAATATCAATTATGCGTGAGTCAATCATTGATCGGGCTACAAATTTGCCGAGGGCCTTGAACAGGTGAAGAATGCGCTCCCCATTTGGTGTTGTTGTCTCCTCGGAACTGAGTGGGCGAGGAAATAGCCCCGTCTGACCCGTCACAAACTCATCTGATCCAGTGGAGTCGACTTCTCGCCAAAGCTTGAGCTTCTTCTTAGAAAATTCTTTCGACACCGTAGAGTAGAATTCGAGTGTCGGGCCTAAGCCAGTGCCAACTTCCTCAAAATATTCGACCTCTAATATACTTTGAGACGCGCCATATAGCTCCATCACTTTCAACGCAGATTCAAGAATCTTAAGTCGGGAAATGCGGACTTTCTGCCTTTGAAGTCGGCCTAAGAAAGGTCGTTCATTGGAGCGATCTCGCCGGTTATCATCTGTCGACTGCGCATTCTGCCAACGAGCCATTGACCGGGCATATCCGAATGACGTGGACTGGAGAAAGAGATGCCGAGTCTCAAAAGGGAATAAAAAGGGGTAAAGGCGTGCTAAATCTTCGGACCAGCTCGGCAAGCAGCTGCTTGCGACGATTAACGGCTCCTCTAGTTGACGATTGAGCTTGGCGGTAAGCTTTGTGTTCACAAATTGAGACAACGGCTCAACATGGAGGCCAACAACACTATTCCTATTCTCGACTAAAACATCTTCTATGTTAGCATTAAGGTCGTGAAGGATGTTGAGAAGCTGCAGGATGGAAGCAGTTATTGGATGTTTCGCTAATGATGCCGAAATCCCATTCTCTATTTCTCCATCGGCTTCGATGTTGAAATTGGTCGGTCTAGATTCTGCGGGGGGCTGTCCAGAGACTCTCCGAAATTTGATGGGGTGCGTGGATGACCAAATGTTTTTATTGGTGTGGTCATCCGAAGAAGATGTCGACATGTGAACAGCGCGGTAAATAGTTGTCTCATTCGGAATAACCCTGTCATCCAAAGTGAATTCGATATACCAATCTTGAGGGATAGATTGAAGTATAGAGGAGTATGAGGCCTGTCGCGATGAAGAATGAGGTGCTACGGGGGTATTGTGCTTATACGAGCCGTAGTCTTTGAATCTCGATCCAGTCGGTGTCGCAACCCTCGTGCCATCTTCTTTTCGAGTCACAATGTTATTTTCAGAGGCGACTTCCAGATTTACGGCGGATGGATCCGGCTCTCCTCTTCCCTCTATGTCTTCATCGAGCTCACCAACAATCGCGTCCAGAGCAGTAGTATCGCCGGCATCGTCATCATCATCATCATCATCATCAGTGAGCTGTTTCTCATCTGCACACTCCAATGTGGGCTGTGGGGCCTTGTCTTCATCAGGAGGACGAGTCGGGGGATTTGGTGCATCTGCAGATGACCTGAAGAGCCTTGAAGAGCGTCGTAGCGACCCTTTATCGTTAGAGGGCCCGGCAAGCTGCGAATTGGTTATCTCACCCAAGTGAGATGATAACTTGTTGTTAGCTCCTCCAGAAAACCGAGAAGCCGAGGCCGCGGAAGTCGGAGGCAAAGAAGGAGGTTGCGTAGTAGAGCCAGTTAAATGGGGAGGTTGCTCAATTAAACCGGCGCCTGATGCAATATTCTGAGACAAACCAGAGCTAGCTATTGCCGCAAGGGCCCTGGAGAGTCCATCCCTTCGAGATATCCTTGGCCGTTCTGCCAGGCTGATTCGCGGGCGAAGATAATCATCAAGGGACTTGAATGTGGCAATTGCATGAATGGAAACCATAATGTTTCGGTAAGGTCGGGGAATTGATAATTCATCGTCTGCAACTAGCCTGAGTTTGATCTGCTTACCCAGCATTGAGGCCGGGCTGCTGCGATTACCATCAAAACTATTTTGATGGACAGTAATGACCTCAAAATGCTCTGACCTACTGAGCAAATCTTGTAATTTATGAATTAATACGCCGAATGGTGTTGCTTGCGATTCGATAACGCCGCTTCTAGGTCTAGACTTCACGGCGGGGCTCATGAATACCTCCAAAAAGCTTGCTTGAGCGGAATGCGCCAATGCTTCGTCAGGATTGCTGAAGATTGCGAGAAGTACTCTCACCATGCCAGATGCTAGAAGCTCTGCGCTAGTAATACTTTCCAGGATATCGGTATCAAAGTAATTTGAAAGTTTGGAGAAGAGCATTCGTCCAGTTTCCGGAGACAAAAAATTTGACGTGCGTGTCAAATAAAAGGCTTCGAGCTCCTCCGCCAGCTGAGATAAAGTTTGAAGTATTTGCGTAGCTTGCGTTCGCATGACTTGACTGTGACCGTCTCTCTCATGGGCTTCTAAGAATTTTTTGGCGATAGTGAGGATACGAGACTTCATTAATTGGACATTGGAAACGTAGGGAAGAGATGTCGCATCCAACGACATTGAAGAGCCGCGAGAACTAGCAGGCGATACGTCACTAGCGTTGAGCTCATTATCAACGTCTTCTTCATCGCCTCCAGAGGAGTGGTGCTCATGAGCTGCAGCATCGCCTTCATCCTCAGCTTCTTCATCTTCATTATCATTGTCGTCGGACTCGTGTTCTGATGACGGCGTGCTACTATCGCCGGCATCGGGCAAGCTAAGTCGTCGAGATGTATTTTTAAACTTTGAAGAGTCCTCCTTTGTGCCGGACTGACTGTCATCAATTGCTAGTTTTTGAATCTCGAATATTACGCCTTCACGATAAAGCTGGTATCGATAAACGCTATCAAGGCGAGTAAGGAGTAATTCTGTCGCTTGAAGACCCAGAATAACCAGGGAGGGATGATCTTGCTGTGACAAAATAGAGGCCAAAAAGGATGCATAAGGCACTGGTGCTAGTGCCTCTGCCAGTACATGTTGGTCCAAATTGGAGAGCATCTTTATCTGAGCAGTCAATACTTTTTGGCGTACACTCAGATTTATTGTGCTAGAAAACGCATCCGTTAATGTCGGGAATATGATGAGCACGAAACGGCGAACTTGGTCCTTGCAGTCTGCCAAAAGTTCAAGCCGGCGGTCATTGGGGCCTGAATTGCATCTACCGCCCAAGGAAGACGGCGTAATCGGCTCAATTGCATCATGCAATTCCATAAAGTCTCCGACGGCAATTCCTGCATCACGAGGCAAATCAGGGAGCAGCTCGCATATAACATTGAGGGCTTCCACGATCTGCTCGCGAGGTCGATGAATTAGTGCTTGCATAACAATGACACTGTCCAGTTTAGATGCTACATCCTCGGTGCCAGTTGGAGGAGAAACTCCCGTCAAAATTTGATAGAGTGTCTCGACCACATTTAACTTGAAAAGCTCAGAGGAGAGTCTGGCACTCGCCCTAGCAGTGAAGGCTAGCACGCGGAGAAATTGAGTATGAATGTTAGGGCCAATGAGATTCGTAGTCCCCGGAACAAGAAGACGTAGTATTGCGCGTAGTAAGTCGACACTGATCAACTCTTCGAGCTTCGATGGGTGATACTTGAAGCTTTCAACGATCCCCGAGACACACAAGGAAGCTTGTTCCACAACTCGTTGATCATTGCTGTTGAGAACATTAAGAAGGGTTGGCATGACATCCTTAACCACAGGAAACGAGTCATCGGGGATATTTCGACAGCAGTTTGCTGCTGTAGTCACCGCTGTTCGCTGAGTACTGGTTGCAAAGAAATCGAGGTATGATAAGCATGCCGTGAGCCCCCCTTCTCGGACAATGCTCGAGGGGTACTCAGTGGATATCTTCTCAAGCGTACTCAGAGCCTGTTCCGCGAGATCTATGAACGAAATCTCGAGCAGCTTCTGGCAGAGAACAGGAACGGCATTCCCATACACAACATTAGCAATGCTGGCCGGTAGGGCCTCCATGAGATTCGCAAGGCAGCGGCAGGCCAAGAGCATGATCTCTGGGCTCTCTTCCTTGCTCATGAGTTGAACAAGCTCTTTGACGAACGCGTCAGGAGAAAAGTGGCCTGACAAGTTATCTTCATTGGATACTAAGAAAATCTCAGACAGCTCTTGTAGGGCAATCACTTGGACAGACGAATCATCACTACGTAGGCTGCCGAGAAGTTCTCGAAGTCGACTTGAAAGCCCGGTCATGATGCCGGTTAATGCCCGCAAAGTACTGGAAAGGCCAGAATCATGATCCCCTGGGCCCCCGTATGCCCCAAAGGGATCTTCTTCATTCTCGTCATCGTCGTCGTCGTCGTCATCGTCGTCTTCGTCCTCGTCCTCGTCATTATATGGAGGATGTTCCATGGGATTTGCGCCGCCACCTCTACTCAAGCCGTCATCTCCAGGATCATCACCTGTGCTGTTTCTAGCGGGTGTATCTCCCTTCTGGGGTGGAGACGAAGAGCCTTGATCTCTGTGTTCGCCCATGCCGCTCATGGTAGTATCCTGGTCAGAGCTATTACCCGCGAATTGCAGTGAATCTTGGTTAGCAGGCATCGAGGTGACCGTGGCTTTCAGCTGTCAGTTTTTTTTTGGTCTCAAACGAAGATACGTATGAAGTAAGGCAGAGGCTGACCTTGAGACTGGGAAGAATTCCTTTTAGTCCGAGCCGATCTTCGACTGCCGGTATTGGAACTAGGAGATGTCTCCATAGCGACGGGGATAGCAGGCGCCCTACTCTCAATATTAGCACCATTTTCGACGAGCATGAGCTTCTGACTAACTCGGTGTCGTCCATATCCACCGAAGGCTTCCCTTTCCGCGGCGAGGTTGGGTGAGATAGGGTATTCAAAGCTTCTGATGGTGGAACAGCAGCTTCAGGAATCTTCTGTCTCTTGGACCGTCGAACCGAAGAGCTAGGGTGTGGTCCAGTCGCAGGGCTTTTCTCAGCGCTTGAAACTTTTCGCTTCCGGGATAGCGACGGTGGGGGAGCAGTAGGAGGCGATGACTCTGGCAACGTGGTGGCAGAAGCAGATGATACAGCGGGAGCTCGCGCCGCCTGGCTCGCTGCTTGGCGGGCAGAAGACCTGGTTATTCTAGGAGACATGAGAAACTTGCCAAGACTGCTTGCTCGTGCCTAAGGTACAAAGGAAGTGCGGGAGAGGAAAGCGGGGAGAAGAGTAGAAAATCCTGCTTCAGCAGTCCAGGATGGCTGTGAACAAAGCAGCTGAGTTGGTGTATCAGGTGTTCGCGGAGGTGATAGTGCCAGGGCACACACACATATATATAAGGTATGTTTATATATGGAAGGGGCGCTTGTCATGGGATAAAGGGAACGGCAGTGCCAAACCCCAGATCGGGGTGAATGATGCACACTGGCGGGTGGTCTATGCTAGTAAGGCGTAGTGGGATATATAAGACGGCCCAGCATGTAGGGGAAGTACCTCATCGACCGTAGCACTACTGATGTGCGGAGGATGGAGGCGGAGAAGAGGCCAGGAGGTAGTAGGAATTCAGCTGGTAAAGCTGTCGCGGGAGTGATGTGCGAGAAGAAGGTTGGAGCAAGATTTGTATTGAGGTCATCAATGCGCAGCGAAGGGAAGCTTGTGGCTAACAGTCGTACGGATGAGTAGCCCTGGCTTTGGGAGTTTCATACCTTTGGAGGGTGGCCGCTACAGGCCTCGCAGCAGCAGACACAGCAGTTGAAGCAGTGGGCGTTAAAGATGACGCGGGAAGTCGCACTTCGTGGTCGGTTGCCGATGTTTGTTCTGCCATGCCCAAACTACGCCATCAGGAGGGCAAGCACGAGCTAGGCAGGAGAGATAAGAGTAGCTTAGGCGTTATCGAATCCAGCAGAGCAGACGCACGTCAGTTCTTGCGCCGCTTGTTGGCGATGCACGGTGTCACTCCTCATCTGTGAGGAAATGAAAGTAGGCCGGACAGCCTTGGGAGCCGACCAGAGGAGCCAAATAATCAGCGATGTTTAATAATGTCTGTCCACTCAGAGCGTAGCCGTGGGAGTTGAGCCAAGGTTAAGCGCCTGCCCAAGCGTTTGGACTGGGGTGGATAGAAAGTAATGGATCCGAGTTTGCTTTCGCAGTGTCACCGGGGCTAATCGAACAGTGGAGCTATTAGTAAGTAATTTAGCCAAGCTTACGATAAAAGCTACTGATATATACCTACTAGGTACGTGGGCAGAACTAGATACTAATATGTACTCGAGTGGTACCACATCAGTACCTTGGTAGCTCCTGTTAACCATGGATGGATCGAGGTAGGTAGGTACCTAGGTAGTACTTCGTAGCTACCTAGGTAGTAGATAGCATTTGATATAGTAGTAAAGGAATGGTAGAACCACTAGGTACTAAGTGATATTGTTCATATAACTACTACCTAGGTACTCCGTACCTAGTACCTACTAAGGTTGGTTGGTGTACATGTATATACCATGGTTATTTACGTATTGATATATACGGTGTTCATCATAATCTTCCACTAAACATAAAACTATTCTGGCTATAAAGTCTCAAGGGCAAAAGAGCAGCACCGCTTTTTTCTACAGACCTTAGTACCTAGTACCTACTACTATAGGTGTATTCCATAATACTACTATCCACCCACCAAATTCTAGTGCTATGAAGTAGTAGCAGTAGTTCCATACCCTAAGGTATTACCAAAATTATCTGCCATCGGTGTAAGTGCATGTTTATCCTGGAGGGGGGTCGGCGGGGAGACGGTGGGGCTACTCCGTAGTTCATGCCCCTTTTACTGCTCTGTTCCCAAGCTCATATCTTATACACTACCAGGCGGAGCTTCCTTTCTTCCTTCCTTTCTTTCTCGCAGGCTAAAGACCCCAAATCTACGAATTTATTTAGCTCTTGTCGTCTCCAGAGATCAGGGAAGACTCCTTTAATCATTCTTTACGTGACCCACGATTACACATATTATGACCATATAGAGAATCTACTGATTATCAAAAAACGCTTTTGCGCAAGGTATGTCTGGTTTCAGCTGGCCGTGTCTTGATAGAGCGGTGTTGATAAGTTACACAGCTAGTACGTGGCAACATACATAATCATCTCACAATGCCAGAGAGCGAGATGTCAAGCGCCGCACAGCCTGGCGATAAAAGCGTTGCTCCAACTAAAGACGGAGCTGCTGAAGGAGCTGAGCCGCATTCTAGCGATAAAGCTAGCTCTGCCCCTGCGCCAACAGGAAGAGCTTCCGCTCGCTATGCCAGTGCAACCGCCACTTCAACTGTAGCTCGGACCTCTGTCGGTCCTGGTGCTCGATCTTCGGCCGCTCTAAATAAACAGCCCACTCGGCCGTCCCCCTCGGTACACCGACCTACTGCTTCCACATCGACGATAAGTCATCGAAGTGCTCTCAGTGTCGGTGCGGGTGAAGATGAGCAGAAACCCGCTGCCAGAACTGCATCGCGAAGAGAGAGTACTATAATATCAAACCCAGTGGGAGCTGCTGGAGAGAAAAAGGCAGGTGCTGCAGGTAGTGCCGCGACGAGCCGTCGATCTACCGTGGGTGTTGGTGCTGCAAGCCCAAAACCAGTCGGCCAACGGACTAGAACGGGAGGGAGTTCCGACTCAGTGTCAACGATTCGAGCAGGATTGTCTCGGGGTACCCTTTCGTCGAACGCCGCCGCTGATGCGAGAAAAAGAACACCAGCACCAGGCATAGTGACTGCGGCTTCACGTCCATCTACACGAACCTCCGTTCGATCTGAGACGCATATAGACAGCCCCAAGATTCTCGACGAGCTCACGTCCAAGCTAGCTGAGAAAGACAAAGAAATCGAATCCCTTAAGGTTTCTTTCGAAAGCACTGTAGCTGAACTTCGTAACCAGCTAGAAGGCAGCAACCAGCAACCAGACGAAGGGGAATCTAAAAATGAGCCGAAGGATACACCAGGTGGCTCGACAACTAATTACGATGCCACCATACGTGATCTAGAAGCCCAGCTACTAGAGAAAGCCGAGAAACTTCGTACTGTGGACGACGAGCTTGTTGAAGCTGTTCGCATTAAAGACGAAGGGGGAGAAGCTCTCGAGGCATTACAGAAAGAGCTTGAAAACTTAAGGATTGAAAGCGAGGAGAAGCTCAAAGTAACTGAGAGTCAATTTGAGCAAACTTTACAAGACTATGCTGCTCAGGTTGAGAAGCTGCAGGCCTCCGTTTCCGATAAGACAGAGCCAGATACAACAGATGCAGATTTGAGATCTGCATTTGAAGCGAACATTCAAAATCTCCAGCACCAGGTTGATGAACTGACTGCGTCAAAGGTCGATTTGGAATTGACCATCCACACATTCAAATCCGAGCGTGATGCGCTAACCGACAAAATTTCAGAGCTCGAAAATGAGATTTCAGACGTCAAATCCAAGCTCGCGATATCCGAGACAGTTGCGAAGAGCGCTGAAGTCAATACCGATAATGAGAAAATATTGGCAACGAAGATTCAGAGCGAATTAACCAACCGAGAGACGGAACTAGAATCCGCCCGCAAAGCTGAGACTGAGTTGCAGAACACAATTAGTGACATCAAGGCTACGCTGATCAGCAGGGATGATGAGATTTCCAGTTTGAAAGCAATGCACGATGAGCGCATGAAGCAGCTTTCTCAAGATTATGAGAATGAAATCGAAAGTCTTCGTGGTGATGCATTCTTTAAACGAAAATTTGAGGAGTTAGAGAAGCAGCACAACGAACTACAAACCTCTGTGAATGAAGACTTACAGAAACATACGAAAGCCCTGGCGGAGTCTGAAGAGCGTCGACTGTTTGCTCTCAATACACATGAAGCCAAAGGATTGGAGTATGAAGAGCAATTGGCCACTATGAAAAGTCATCACGCTGAAGAGTTGACAACTATCAAAAGCCACTCTTTAGAAACCATGAACGCCCATGTCAAGGAACTAGAGTCTGTTAAAGCTCGATGCGATGAACAGTTGCGGCTCGCAGTGGCGGATGGAGAGGCTACATCAGCAGAACAAATTAAACACCACGAAAAGACGTTGGATGACCTTAAGACACTACATGAAGAAGAAAAGCAAGGGCTACTTGCTACCCATCAAACTAATCTAGCAGCAACCTCAAGTCAGCATGCATTAGAATTGGCCACGCTGCATACGAAGCTCGAAGAGGCAACAGCGCAGCTAGAGAAATTGAAATGCAGCAGCGCAGAGGAAATTGAAGCCTCGAAGCGGGAATTGCTTGGGTCACACGCGGCTGACGTTGACAGACTCGCCACTGCTCATACGGAAGCTGTGGCTTCGTTAAAAGAGGAGGGGCTTCAGTTAACGCAAAAACTAGAAGAGTTAACAGTCGCATATACACATATGGAGACCGCTCTAGGCGATGTCAATGCCAAGAACGCGAGCTTGGAGGAGCAACTGTCACTTCAAATTGCTACCAATGCAAACCTCCAAGCTTCGTTGAAAAAGGCACAGGAAGAGCTAGTTGCTGTCCAGGCAGAAGCAGATGACGTCGGTCAGCAGCTTGCTCTAGAAAAAGTAGAGCGAATGACCGCACTGGCTGAGCTAGACGCAGTTCAAACCGTCAAACCTGATACAACAGCTATCAACACCCTAAAAGCTGAACTTGTGGGAACCACCAAGGCTTTCCAGGAGTCCCTAGCTGCTGCCAAAGCAGAATTGAAGTCTGTCAGAGATGACCTTGCCGATATGGAAATAAAATATACTGCCACAAGAGAAAGTTTTGTGGTCACGTCCAAGGATTTGGAAGAGTTGCGGATATTGTCACAGATGAAAGAAAAGACGGCTCACGCGGATTATAGCGACTTGAATGATAGTATGACGACATTAGTGGAGGAAGCCAACAAGAAGGTAAAGGAATCAGAGGTGAATGCTGAGCGGCTTAAGAAGAAGCTCGTCGAAGCAGAAATAAAGTACGATCAGCTGCAGGCTCAACTGAAAATTAAGGATGCTGAGCTAGCAGAGGCGGAGGTAGGCTTTTATGTTCTTATCTCATGGCTCCCTTAAACTGACAACGCAACAGGCTCAAGCCGCTCTACTCAAATCTAACAGCGCGGTCAGTGGCGGGACTGGTAGTCTGAATACGACAGATAATGCAGCTGAAGGCGAGGAGGAAGTTGATCACTCTTCAGCGGCGCTAGCTTTGGTGCGAGAGCCCCCTGCAAATCGCAGCCTTTCCCGTAATCATTCTTTTTCACACGCAGGTTGATATTTCGATTCAACTAACCGTTTGAAGTAGCTCAGCAAAGTTAGATTGACTGCCAAGCAAGTCGATACACTCGATCGAGAGATGAGAGACCGTAACTTACAGTAAGCGGTTACATTGCATTGCGTTGGATAACACATACTAATTGTTACAATATAGACTTCTCAATTCAATCACGGATGTGAAGTTGTCCTCTTAAGACTTTGTTTAAAAAAATTTAATATACTTGTATATTTTAATTAATATTTAGTAGTAATTAGTGCCATCTTATATTGATGAAATCAATGGAACTTGTAAAGATAATTTACACTTTACCATAGGTTGCCATGAGAGATCCTATTCACCGTATATTAGCAAAGAAACATGAGACAATGGCCACAAAGCCAATAAACCCAAACTTACCAATAAAGGTAGTCACCAAACGACTGCGGACTTGGCAAATATCCTCGGGGACAAGCCATATGGTCGCGCCAAGCTTGCGAGCAATACTAATGCTCAACTTCGCGTTCATGTATGCGTCTTCTTCCGTTTGACCTGCAGTAACAAGATCATAGTCCACATAGCTGCTCTTCATGCCATTTAAGACATCCAAAAGAAAGATACCAGAGCCAATCGTTGGATCCTTGAACGACCGGATGGATGAGCTCCGGCCACCCTTCTTTGACATCTCATTGGCCCATTTAACCATTTCAGCGTCCGTTATCTCTCTCTTTCCGAGATTTTGTGCCAGGGAGGATAACGTCAAAGTTATATCTTTTCGCATGAGTTGCCACACGAGTCCAAGTGTCAACGTTCTTTGGCCGTCAGTAATATCTGCTCCTTGAATGCCCACGAGGGAGAATCCATTTTGTTTGCCCAACTCTATGGCATAATTGGTATTTTCAACAGCCTTAAATCTGAGCATTTCGCCTCCATGGGAGGGAGCTTTGTTAACGTGGCGCCAATTAACGGATCCCTTAATGACTTTGTCGTACGCTTGCAGAAGGGCTGAGCCGTTTCTTAAATCATCGAAAAACGAGACTACAGCTGGCTGCACATCCAAACTGTTTAGCCAAAGAGTAAAGACTCTCGCCTCACGTTCTCCCTCTGCATCAAAGTCTTCAACTTGTAATTTTTCCTCTTCTGTAATAGGGTCAAGCGCGGGATGATTGTTGAAGAGATTGGCCACAAATGCTAGATTAAGTTTCGGATTACCCGCAACCAATGATGATGGACTCAAAAATTTGCGGCATCCAAGCTTATCGGCTTCTTGCAAAACCTCTTCAGCTCTCTGCGATAAATCTCTGGTTTGCAAAGCAGCTCGCGTGCAACCATAATCCCCCCCTATTTGCGCAAGAAGGACGGTGTAATTTTCGCTGTCCTTCACATCGCTAGAGAAATTTGTAACTCTAGATGAAGTTAGTAACGGTATTATAGTAAAACAAATGCACACAAACCTTCGAGGCCAATTGGCGGCTTTCAGGTGGTAGTTAAACCAACGAAGCAGAATCTGCTCCGGAGGCAGTCTCAAGAATTGCTCTAGAGTCTCATCCTCTTCCAGGAGCCGGTAGAGCTCAGGATGAAGCTTAATATCAATTTTCCCCAGTAAGCCTCGTCGGATAATTTGCCAAATGAGACCGAGAATAAGATGCTCGCGAACTTCAATAATATCTCCAGCTCCAATGTTGACAACAGAGCATCCAATACCCTTGCAGGATTCGATGACGATATTGTTGTTCTCGCTCATCTGAAAAGCGTTAAGAGTTCGAGTTTTCCGTCCGGGCATATTCAAAACTCGCTCATCGATAGTATCCGGAACACTGTCGTTGATGAGCTTCGCAAGAACCAATCCGTCTTTACATTCATCGAACATTTCGAACGTGTCAGTAGGGAACGGAAGTCGACTACCAATGTCCGGATCACCGGCTAGAACCGCATTAATATGGCGCGTAAATTCAGTTCTCTCATCTTCATTGATTGTATGTGTGGTGTTCGCATTTGATCCTTGGACTTGGATCTTGCCACTCACACTGCCCTTGGATGCATGGCCTGAGGTGGCACCAGTTCCAGAAGGTGCCGGTCCAGGGCCTGTGGAGAGACGTTTTTGGGCGAGCGATCCGGCGCGCAGCTTAGCAATAAGCTACCAAGTGTTAGAGAGGGTACACAAAGCGAGATATGAATTGACTAACCCCAACATAGTCTTCAAGCTCTACTCGTCGTGAAGAGTCTAGGTCTACTTCTTTCAGAGCTTGTCTGACAACATCATATGGCTGATTTTCGCTCTGTTGGGTAGCCTTGATAGCAGTCGCTTCATCGAGGTACCCCCGGTCTTCTACATCCAGCCGTTGGAAGGCGTCGGAGAGCTGGAAGATCTCATTCTGGGGAAACTGAGGAAACTTCCTGTGACACCTATTAGATAAATGTAGAATGAGGGTATAGCTGGTAGAAATTTACATACCTCTGTAGCTTAAGGACGTTCATTCTGGAAATATTGGTGATATTTCTTTGAGTAAAAATCAAGTCAGCGTTTTAAAAGAACCGCGTAATCTTCACGGGGGTAATGGTAGCTAGCTAATGAGGGGGGGTAAGGCCATTGACGCCAGCAACGGTCATTGTACCCCACACAGCCACATTCCCCTCTAACTCAACTAAGGCTGCCTAGCTATAGCTTAACTATCAGGCATACTAGTTCAGTGAAAAAAAGAAAATTGAAATCAAACATATATGATTTTACGCTGATTGAAGTTTTAATGCACTGATGTTAAATTTAAAGATACAGTAGCGTACACATAAAATATATATGTATATATATGTAACGTATACCACCACCGAGCGGCGCAAACCCCCGAGCGGCGCACTATACCTATAAGATTATATTACAGTGGGTATAGAATTTTTTAGTCGCTAAATTAAGAAATAAATCCCCTATAATTTTAA